>JAJOOF010011754.1:0-26269 GCA_029582545.1 Solanum lignicaule
CTTTGCATGTAATACACTAGGAAAGGATTGCGGTTACTAGGATTACTGCGTTATGAGCTTGTGGTGAACACGTATACCCTAGTTAATTTTCTCATCTTGATAACAACTGAAATTGACTTTTGTTTATTGATTACTTACTGAATTCTTACAATTTGTTTTACAAATTCCCCTCTTTTTATTACTTGTTTCTGGAAGTACTTTGGCTAATTGAATATAATTGTTGGTTAAAGTAAAGTCTAAACCATTTTCCTCGTGGGATCGACCCCAACCTACAAGTTGGGTTCTTTACTTGATAACGATCGTTTATACTTTTGTAGGGAGGTGTAATTTGAGTGTATCATTTAGGCATAAAACGACGAAGTTTAAGTGCCCAACACATAGGAAAAAGACCTAAATGACCCTAACTTAAAATCTGATGAACGCCACCTATGAAGGGATCTAGCAACCATAGGTGGGGTTGTCGGTCAAGTCTGCCTGACAAGGCTTTACTACTATGACCATAATTTATTACTCGAAGAAATGAGTTTTCAAACTCAGTTGCGTTGGAAAGAGGATTCAATTATCTATCATTTGGTTGGTCATGGGCCACCTAATTCCTTTTGTACTAAGAGTGATGAACATTTGAAGTTGACCCAACAACAAATTCCCTCTAACTTGTTGTTGACCCTCACCTACGGTCCGTAGGTCCAACCATGGACCGTAGTGGTCGATCGGGGTTGCATCAGAGACTATAAAGATTTGGGCCTTAACGATGGAACCCCACCTACGATCCGTGGTCCCACCAACGGCCCGTGGTCCCACATATATGTTTCATGGGTGGTTTCGTCGATATTGGCAACAATTTTTTGAAAACTAGGATTTTTCTTCATTTTGAGATCCGAGGTGTTAAACCTTGCTTTCTAAATGAACAATGAGTTCAGAGATATTTCAAAGCAATTACCTCCTTTAAGAGGATAGTTTGAGCAATTATCTCAAACAACAGAAAGAGTATTTTAATACATTTGAGCGAAAATGTGTGTATATATATATATATATATATTATTGGGAGTAGTGTTGAGCACCGATATGAGGATGAGTTGAGGAAACTCAAAATCCTATTCATAATATATAGGACAGAGTATAAGACTTCATTCCTATCCTCCATACTATCAAATAGCACCAAAAAGTAGCCCTCATTGTGATAGTAAATCTTTGGTTTAGCTGCAAAATTCCACTAGGAAGCTATAAACCTTCCAGGGCAGCGATTATTGGTTCAGTACCAACCACATACAATATCACAACTTTCTTCCATTTTTCTGTAGGTTCAGCAATATCATCCTCTTGCAGCTGAACTATCTTATCACCTTCCTTGATAATATGGTTTATAAATTATAGATCGATACCTTTAGATTCCAACTTGGTTCCTTGAAATAATCTTGCCCACTGTTTTCCCATCTTATTATCTTTCCCTGGGTTCTCCACATTGACATCAACACCAAGAGTTACTTTTTCATTGGATCTTAGTCCCCTGCCTTCTCCTTGCCTCTTCTTGTTTCAGTATGCGAATCAAGTTTTTTCCTTAGTGTACTTAGACTCCCCAACACAGGGGAATTATCTATCAACAGTAGAGGTGTGTGCTGCTCTTTTTCAGCTGGGTTTTGTCCATCGATGTATTTTTCTGCTCTTTTAATCTGGTTCCTTTCTCTTATCGCCTAAAATCGAATTCTTGGAATTTGTTGTTTCAAAATCTTTTTAGTTTCTGATGTGAGTACCTGAAAGTTAATGTATTGAATACTCCCTACACAATCAAAAACTCGGTTAGTTAAAAAATTAGTAAGGTGGTTCCTTTCTCTTAGATCATATGATACTTGAAAATCCCCCCTTCTCTTCGAGTGTTTGATCTTCTGAACCTCCATACCTCTCTATAACAGAATATCACTGATAAATTTTCGACCTTATTGAACAAAGAGAGAATCTCCACAACAGAGTTATAGTTGCACAATTTTTACAGAGAACCAGTGTCAAGATTTTTCAGTTCAAATTCTGCTTCCTTACAAAAAATCAGCTTAGCTAACAACATATGGTAATTGATAAGATTATATGATACGCGTTAGATGAGTGTAATGAACTATTGTTCTTTTATGTAGTCCCCAATTATGGTTGTAGTTGAGTAGATGCAAAAAAAAAAAATCCACAGAAGCTTATGCTTTTTGTTTCTAATGGTCGGAATTTCACTTATAACTCAAATTGATCGTCTGATACTCGTTAAATCCCAAGCTTGTTTCCAGGGTATTAAGGACTTGCATTTTTTCTATTGAAGCATTCTGTGTTCTATTTTTCAAATTAAATTATATAAAGTTCTGAGCAGCAACTAGTTAGCTACACCCACCCTTTCCGACTTGTTAGAAGTACAGATATTTACAGCTAGCTAGCTTTGTTCGATGATGATCCTTTCCTCTTTCTATGTTAAATTTTGTAATGCCAATAGGTCAAGATATCTTAAATATATTAGCTTTCTTATTTATGAGGGAACCTAAACAATGTCAACACTGTGGAAACTTAATACACACAAAATCACAAATACTTGAAATTTGATAACATGCTTCAAGAAACGTTATCTGGTATAAACAGGCACCTAAAAATCTTGTTTTTTCGTTGTCAACTGAAGTCATTGATTACCTTTAGGACTTCATTGAAAGATACCAAATATGTTGACGACCATCTCCTATATTGCACCCTATGTAATAATAGGATGGATATTTTTTCTGAAATAAATTTTTGATTAATTTTATCTTTTTTTGACTAATGTATTTTCATCTCCTCTAATCATGGTAGAAAATAAAATCTTATCTTGAACGTCATGAAGAATTTTAGAAATAAAAAGTGGATGTCTTTTGTTGGACTTAGTAAAGACTACTGGGATGGAGTAGAAGATTTTTTAAACCATGCATTTTCTAAACAACAAGTAGGAGAGAAAATTTCATGTCCTTGTATCAAATGTATAATTATACATCAAGTAAATCGAGCAACAACTTATGATCATCTTGTTGTTAATGGTATTATGCCATCATATGATAACTGGTTTTTGTCACGGAGAGTCTCTAGAGGGATTAGACAATAATGAACTAAAAATTAGAAGCAGGCAACTGTAAGAGGTGATGATATGAGAGGAATGATACATGATGCCTTTGGAGGATGTACAGAGTTCATAGATAGTGACATAAATGAAAGAGGTGAGATGGAGCAAAACGTACAAGAAAATGCAAATTATCCATCTGAAAAGAAAGCTCATCAAGATATGGATAAGTTTGGACGACTCATGAAGGAGGCAAATGAAGAATTATATCCTGGTTGCAAGATGTTTAGTGAATTATCCTTTTGTTGCATATTTATCGTACAAATTGCATGTTCAAATGGTCAAATGAATCCTTTAATTCATTGCTTGGACTACTGAAGGACGCACTACTTGAAGGATATGAATTGTCTTCTTCTTTCTATGAGACCAAAAAGATAATTGAAGGTTTAGGCTTAAAATATGAAAAGATTCATGCTTGTCCTAATGATTGTATTCTTTTTAGGAAAGAATTTGCCCATAAGGATGTTAATGAATGCAAAATTTGTGGGGCTTCTAGATGGAAAAATAATTTTAAAAAAATTCCAGCCAAGGTCCTAAGGTATTTTCCTTTAAAACCAAGGTTGCAAAGATTATTTATGTCTTCAAAAGTTTCTAAAGCAATGAGATGGCATCATGAAGAGTGCAAAAAAGATGGAGTACTACAACATCCTGCTGATTCTGAAGCTTGGAAAAGTTTTGATAAAGAGTATTGAGAATTTGCCAAAGATCATCGCAATGTACGTCTAGGATTAGCTTCTGATGGGTTTATTCCATTTGTCACAATGCGAACAGTTCATAGTACATGGCTAGTGATTTTAATGCCATATTATCTTCCACCATGGATGTGCATGAAGCAAGAGTTCATCATTCTGTCTTTGTTGATACTTGGACCAAAAGCTCCCTGAAATAATATTGATGCATTTTTGCAGCCTTTAATAGAAGAGTTAAATTAATTATGGGATATTGGGATAGAAACATATGATACCTTCTACTAAAGAGATGCTTCAAATGCGAACAACTCTCATGTGGACTATAAATGATTTTCTAGCATATGGTACTCTTTCTGGATGGAGCACTTCTGGTCGGTTTGCATGTCCTTCTTGCAACATAAATACTCATTATAGAAGACTCATATATGGTAAGAAGTTTTGTTTCATGGATCATTGACGTTTCTTGAGGTCGGACCACAAATATCGAAATGATGCTAAATCATTTGATGGAACTAAAGAAACAAGACTTGCACCCTGTACAATATCTGGTTCAGAAGTATTGAATCAAGTGAAAGATATAAAGTTTACTATTGGCAACTCGAGTGAAGGGGTAAGTGGGGTGATGAATCACACATGGAAAAAGAGAAACATTTTTTTATCTTCCTTGCTGGGAGTATAACTTGGTGCGCCATAATCTTGATGTGATGCATATAGAAAAAATGTGTGTGACAACATAATTTATACACTATTGGGCATTGATAAAAAATATAAAGAAAACATACCTACTCGATTGAATTTGAAGGATATGAAAATAAGACCAGGCTTATGGCCTCAATAGCGAGCTAGTCGGAGGACATATCTTCCTCCTACTTATTTCACAATGACTTTGAAGGAGAAAGAGTTGTTTTATGATGTTTTGGAAAACATCAAGTTTCCACATGGCTATTCATCTAATATCGCACGGTGGATTCGCAAACGAAAGCTATTTGGACTAAAAACTCATGATTGTCATGTTATAATGCAAGAGCTTCTTCCTATTGCCTTACGAATATCAACGGATAAAAGAATCAGGTCCCTTATAATTGAACTATGAACATTCTTTTGTTTTTTATGTAGCAAAGTGTTAAAACTAGATGACTTAAAGTTACTTGAAGAAAGAGTTCCAGAAATATTGTCAACTACGGAGAAGCTCTTCCCCCCTGGATTCTTTACTATTATGGTACACTTGGTTACTCATTTAGCAACAGAGGCTAAACTTGCGGGGCCAGTACATTATCTTTGGATGTATCCAATTGATAGGTACAAAAAATATCATTGAATCTTCACTGTATTTTTTTAGTTCGTAAATCTTATAATATCAAAATAATAATATTACCTAATTCTATAGGTACTTGGGTACTTTAAAATCACATGCCAGTAATAGTGCATGCCAAGAAGGTTCAATAGCAGAAGCATACATAGCGAATGAGTGTTTGACATTTTGTTCATGATATTTTGAGGGTGGAGATTCAAGGTCTTAAAGTTCTAAAAAATGTGATGATGAAATTGAGCATGATACTAGTAAAGAAGAATGTTGTTTTCCTACTGTTGGGGAGTCAAATGGTGGAATAGATGTATTTAAGTTGGATGATAAAATGTGGTTACAAGCACATAGACATGTGTTATTCAACTGTGAGTTAGAGGTGGTTGAGAATTATAAAAAGTAAGTTTTATATCTATCTATATAAAAGTGTTATTTGATAACAAAATTGGTAGATATGAGTTATGTGAATAGTGAATATATTGCTGAAATCAAGAGATCACATTGTAAGCGTCGTTTGAATTAGCATCAACTGGACTGTCTACATTTTGATACATTTCCAGAGTGGTTCAAGGAAAGAGTAAGTAGTAGGTCTAAGTCATTGGTCAAGCTAAATTCTTTTCCTTGTACTTATATTGTATTTATAATTGTATCCTTCAATTTTTTGAGGTAAATGAGTGAGAGGCTACATCTAACATCATAAAGGATGTTAGAGTCCTCACACAAGAACCATCATTTATTGCAAGAAGATTCATTCCGTTCAATATAAATAATGGGTATCGATTCCGAACTAAACAAAGTGAAGAGTTTAAGGAGACACAAAATAGTGGTGTTATGGTTGTTTGAAAGACCAAAAGTTATGCAAGATCATGTGACAATGCTCTAAAGTCAGCAAATATCACATATTATGGTAGATTGAATGATATTGTGGAGTAAAACTAATATGAAGAATATAAGGTTATGTTATTTAAGTGTGATTGGGTTGATGTAACCAAAGGTAGAGGAGTTAAGGATGATGAATTGGGTTTCATACTTGTGAATTTCTCACGCCTGGCAGACACTGGCAATCGAGAACGTCATGAGCCTTTTATTTTTGCAGAACAAGCTCATCAAGTAATATTTATGAAAGATTATGTAGATCATGAATGGTTTGTCCCCCGGTTAATTAAACCTCGAGACATTTGTTATATGGGAGATGAAAATAGTGTACAATTTGAGTCATCAATGCAAAGTGATCTCACTGACTTGTCTCTCTTAGAAACTACTTGTGTTCCAGAGTATGAGTGTGATGATTGGGTAAGAAGTGGTGTCGATGGGATAGTAATTGAAACAAACTTACATTCTCATGCTTCTACGAATGATGGTGAAGCTAATGTTGAGGGAAGAAATGACATTGAGAATGAAAGTGATTCTTAGTAAGATAGGTGGTAGTTATAAAATAAAAATTTTGTAAGTTTATTGAAGGACTTCTATATATTTGTTTAATTAAAATTTCATCAAATATCTTTGTTGCTTTCGATTTAAAACATTTTAGAGAAGATGCATGTTAGTCAACTATGGATTTTCCTTGTCTGAATTGGTTGATTTTTGTCACTAAGCTTTGTTCGTGTGCACAAATAACAATTTATGTGTATTTCATAGTTTGAGGAGATGAAGTTTCCTTTTGTTTTTCATGTGACATGTAATATATGTTTGAGTTAATCTGAACCTAATGCTGCTAGATAGTGTCTTTACTGAAGAGAATGAACTAGGCAAACTAGAGTTGACAACACATTAGTTATTGAACAATATGATGAAGCTTTGCAAAATTATATTGAGCAGCTGAGTGATTTTCAAGATAACTCTGCAGCCCAACCTTATCATGAGAAATTGATTGATAATCAGAACAACTCTGTAGACCAAGTACATGATGATGAATCTAATAAGTTGAATAGTTCTGCTGGTGGCACTGTGGTTCAACCTACTAATGAATCAGGTAATACTATTTTTACTCTGTATTGTTTTACATTTCTTGAAATTCCAGAGTCAAAACAGATAGGTATTAAAAAGAACTGAGACAAAAGAAAATCTTGTTTTGTTTTGGGTTGTTGATGCTGCTGTATTTTCTTCTGCTCACCTTTGTTTTTACCCTTTTTTCTGCTTCTTCTTCCTTCCTTTTCCTATGTTCCTCATCCCTCTTAGTTACCTTGAAGTCTACAATACATATAATAATCCGGAACACTCTTTTTTTAAAATGACTGCAAGCATAAGGAGTTGGTTCTGGTATCACCTCATTTTTGGGATTGTGCTGATAATTTTGAGGGTGAAGATCACTAGTCATGATGGGCTGCATCATGTCTATTTTGTTTCTAGGATGGTCCAAAGTTATTTGACACTATAGGGTACTGATTTGTAGGAGCTTGTACACCCTTCTCTAATGAATACTGAAGCCTCCCATTCTCCTCTGGTTGTTTGCCTATGCTGTTAGGATTAGAGTGCCTTCAGTTGTACCAGGAACTAGCTCCTTTCCCTGAATCAAAGAGTTTTCAGCCTTGGTATGTTGCCCATTTGCATTGGATTGCAAATGGGACTCCATGTTATTGTCAGAATACTGAATGGATATAGAGTTTATTACCTAAGCTATTGCTGACCACTTTTATCCAACAATCAGGATCCATTTTTTCGAACCTTACTCTTTTAAGCGCAACGACATTATCATTAACCAGGCTTTTCAAACCTTACTCTTCTCAACAGGTCCTTTCTCTTTCCAACCAAAATTATTTCGATTCTTCAAACAACTGATTGATCTTTGTGCTGGAATCTTTATCTTTTGTGCTTGCAATATAATTTTGTTGTGTCCTGGGACTTTTGTTATGAGAATTGGAAGTTGGGGGCAGTAGACAAGTTTTTTTATGTTCCAATATGTTATAGTCTATTATGGCAGAATTAGAGTTCCTGACATTACTTCTAGCATAGATGAAACCAAAGTTTAGTGCTCTATTGTATTTTGTATGTTATTAGCATATTCAGTTATCCAAACATTAATATAGATAAGGTCTGTATAGTGTGATTTTGCAGTGTAACTTCAATCTAAATACTTGATCAAGCGTGTGTTTGCTACTTTTTTTTTTTGGCAGAGAACTGAATGTGAATAAATCCCTAATTGAAAACTGCTACTTCTTTAATTTATTTGAGAACTGAATGTGTATAAACCCCATTTGTTGACTTCTGTTTAGAACTACTCTACTGGTGCATATATCAGGATTGTTGCTGGTAAGTAGTGTGTTGTATTCCCTAGTACTTTCTTATAGAATCCCACGATTTTGGCTTCCACTTGATCATCATTTGTTGTCCAAGAGCCATCAGCTAGTTGCAATTTTCTAATATAGTTGGATGCAGTTTTGTTCTTCATTTTTGCAAAGAAATATGCAGAGTTAGAATCACCTAGATGCAGCCACTGCATTCTTGATTTTTTTTTTAGAATACTTTATGTGTATCATTCTTGCATTGTGTTTACACTACAAGTCCGATCCTTCAAGTAGAATCTCCTAAATAGAGCAGCAAAAAGCTACCAAAACAGAATTTTCGTATGGAAAAAGTTAATTCATCGTCAAAATGAAAAGAAGTACAAATGGGAAAAGATCATTTGTCATCAAGACGAGGAAAAGTATAAAGACCTCAAAAATATGATAGGAGGATCTTGTTCTTCACTGTGTTCTAGCTACTTTCTAGATAAGGATAAACTACAACATGACAACTTAAAGAATGGGGGCTGGGGCTAATTCGGAAATATTAGGATCTACAATAAGTTATCTTCTACTTAAGCTAAGAACTCCTTGGAAACATGTAGTGGAGTAGCAATTTAAGAGCTTTAAGTACCAGTTACAATCATTGTGCATTGATGGTAATATTCCCCTAGTGCCCTTTCAATTCAGATTGCTAATTCATTTTCACTCATTGCAACTATATATCTCCCTATTCTTTGAAATCTTCATGCGATCAGACTATTGACCATTTGTGTTTTTCCATTTGATGACTTTCAAATATTTTTTCATTCTTGTAACTTAGCGACAAGAAAGCCTCGTGGTCCTACTTTACTAAAAGATGTTTGGAAACTTCCTCCCGGAAAGACAATTGATGTGTCATTTAATAGTCGTAACCAATCTATTGGGAAAGAGGGGAGAAAGTTTGCTAGCTTTCTGGGAATTGTTGCGAGAACTCTACAATTAATACCTCTAAATGTAGATGATTGGAGAAATTTTGACAACGAGCAAAAGAAGAAATTGGTTGATTTTGTAAGGGTATGAGTTAGTATTATTACTATGTGAACAAACTCAATTTGTACATGATATTATCTTTTATATATTGACTTTTATTTTGCAGAAGAAGTTCTCTTTTCCAAAAAGTGGAGAAGCGTTTGACTTAAAGTCACTAGGAAAGAAATGGAAAGACTACAAGTGTGATATTAAAGGTGAGTATATGTCAAAATATAAGACTAAAGATTCTTTGCTGAAAAATAGACCAAATCGTATACGGAGAGATCAATGGAGTGGTGTAGTCTTTTATTGTCTTTCTGATAAAGCAAACGTATAAACAAATCTTGAGAACACACCAACTTTCTTATTTTAACTATTTGTTGGTTTTAGTTATGCTATAAATTTTTTTATAATTTGTAAGATATTATTTAAATATTTTAACAACATCGGCGTACCCAAGCAAACTGAAACAATAGGGCCAATCAAAAGATGCCTCACACAGGAGGATCCAAAAGTATTGCTACATTGATGCATCAGCAGGTAAATCTGTGAAACGTATTTTTAACGATTTTTTGTCACGCATATCTAACATCAATTCTATTGGTTAGACTGAAAATGGAATAGAGCCTACACGAGAAGAAATTTTCTTATTAACTCATAAAAACCGTGTGGATAGTAGACCACTGGATGATGATTCTGCCAAGGCAATTGTAAAATTTCTTCTTAACGTAATTTTTAAAATCATGAAACAATTAAAAATAAACATTACAAGTGAATAAGCCAATTTCAAATTGGATTTATTGTGTATTCTATGATTAGGACATGATAAATGAAAGGATGAGCAATAATGAAAGATCTACCGACCAACCTCCTCACAATGTTTCTTGGGAAGGTGATGTGTATTCTCATGTTTTGGGAAATGAGAAGAGTGGATATGTTCGTGGTTTAGAACTTTGTCCAACTCCTTCAGTTCTATGGGGTAGGAAATCTTCCGTAGAAAATATTGTTTTAGAAGATTCATCTAATGAGGTTGTACAAAGGTTAGAACAAGAAATAACTGAGTTAAAGGAAAAACAAAATGAAGAAATCGACCTGATGAGACAAAATCACGAGAAGCTTCAATCATAATTACTCCAAATGAGACAATTCATGCAAAAGTATGCTCCTAATGAATCTCTTCCTCGAGATATCAATGTCACTTCAAATGAACAGGTAACTAAATGTTACAAGTCTTAGAAATTTTTAATGAAATTTTAATCCCATAAAAGGATTGTTAACTAATGTCTTAATACTTACCGGTTCCCAACCATAATAGCGGTCAAGAAAGAGTACCATAATCATTAAGGATATCTAGTAATGCTGAAATTACTCTACCTCCTGCTACTACTCATCATTATCATTTGATGCTATTCTTTGAGTTTTCATTACTAATGTTTCTTGTCTTTATTTTTAATAGAACTATTCACCGATTGAACTTGCAATTTGTAGTAGTAGTTCTTCTACAAGTATAAACTATCTTTCTGGTTCAATTTGTCTTTTTGTCTGGAATCAAATGCTTGGAATTTGTTTTTTATCAGTGGTCAAGATGTTTTTAGCTTCAGATGGGAGTTAATGAGAGTTATTGTATTGAATAGTACTTGCACAATCAAAACCTCTGTTAGTTAAAAAAATCAGCAAACTAGTTCACTTCTCTTAGAACGTGTGACACTTGGACACAATAGCTAGGTTTGTATATTTTCTACTTTTATATGATGAGTTGCGGAGAAATAAATACTTGATAGCTGATCATATTTCTCTTTCAACACTTTTGGCTGCATCTTCTCGCTGTTTGGCAGTGAGAGAAGTTTAAGAATTTCACAGGCATGCTCTTAAAAGTGGATTACATGGCAATTTGAGTTTGAATAATGCACTTATAGGCTTTTACACTAAGTGTGGAACCTTGAAGAATGTAGTGAATGTATTTGAGAGGATTCCTGTGAAGGATGTCTTTAGTTGGACTAAAATGATTGTTGACACCCAATTTTGACCGACTTATAACCCTTTTGGAAGTGCTATTCGATTAAATGCATATTTCTAAAACGTATTTTGAGTTTAAAATGTTAATCGATTTTGTCTAAAAATTATATATTTTAGTGTGCATATTTTATAAAAATTGTTGTATTAAATTATTTTAGAATTTAGGTGTGTTAAATTTTGTGGAAATATTTTAATAAGTGTAGTATTTTATTAATCGGATAGCACTTCCTTAATTTTTCTTCCAAATCATTTAAAATTCAGCTTATTTTGTTCTAATTCCTTTCAATCCTAGCCACTTCAATTCAAATTCTTATTTCAATTATAGCCACTTGTTGGTTTCAAATCTAGCCTATTCATGTCTCAATTTTCAAGATTCCAATTTCCTGAAATCTCACCTGTCCATTTAAATCAGATCAATCCAAGTTTCAATCGTGTACGTCCATTCAAAATAAATCGATGGTCCAGATTGAGTCTAGCTACTCTTTCCTTTTTAATCTACCAAAGACCAAAACCTTCTCTTCCTCTCCTCTCTCTAGCGCCACCGCCTCCCTCTCTCTCTTCTCCTCTCTTCTCTCGAGGTAGTGAGCACCGGCGAAGCTAGTAGAAGCAACAACTTCTCCGATTGGCAGCTCGACAGTACAAGCCGCTCCAGCCAGTGAGCGCCAAACAACAACGTCAACGACGCCACCAGCAGCTCCAGCCAGCGAGAACGACGCCACCAGCGAGAAAACAACAGCAGCTACACAAAGACAGTAGCCGCCGGCATGGACGAACGACAGCTCCGGACAGCAGCAACTCCAGGTGACCTCCGACTAGACAAGCAAGTGGACTTCGACAACCACTAGCTCTGGTCGGCGTCAACAAACAACAGATGCCGCTTCTCCTCTCCACGAGGACGACCAGCGAAGGCAGAAACCAGAAGAAAATTGGTTATGGGCTATGACGAGCACTGTTCGAACCAAGGTCTTCGATTTTCCGATTTGCCAAAGACGGATCTTTACAGATCCGTTCGGGTTTGTTCTCTTGTTGATTTATTACTTAACTTATTTTTGTAGTTTGATTATTGCTTATGACTTTCTTATCAATATTGTATCTGAAATCATTTCATACTAAGCATATGCTACTATTTGGGATTCTCTGTTTTTTTGTTTTGTTAATCCTCGTAATATAACAATGTGTTATATGATTTAGTCCCTTGAATTGATGATAGTATGTTGTGTGTTTGATATACTAGTGTAGTGGGGATATTTGATTCCCTTTTTCTTAATTAATTCATCCCTTAATTTTTCTAATCTCTCTTAATTGATATTGTAATGTTAACTGAATTGGTACTATGGTTTGACAATCGATTCCTTAGTTAGGATAGGTCTTGAATTGATTATGCTTTAATAATTCGTATTTATTGGTTATGTTAATTAGGTCTTGCTGTAAACATTGGTTAGAATTTTTGTTTATGGTAGTTGATTTTTTGTATCAATGGATGCACGCGGTGATTGTTTGTTTTGTTATGGTAAATCTGCTAAGAATTGGTCTTTGAGAGCCATAATTATCCTCCTCTTTGTTTTCATACAAAATAAATTTAGATATAGTGTTGGCTCCTTAATTGACCTCCTTTTAAAATTTGGACGGATGCTGAGATGTTTCTTGTTATAGTAAGTTGCTACAATTTGGTTCGGGAAAATTACTGACTGATTTTGCTCATTTGATGAATTTAATTGGCTGCCCTTAATTGATTTCCCTTTCCTTAAAATAATTATTTCATTGTGTCTGATTGTGTATATTATTCCTTTATAGTCTGCTATTAACTTTTTAATTATAGTAAGCGGATCTCTTACATGTTTTAGTATTGGGTATAAAATAAATAAATAAGTAAAGTAAAATAAAATATTGGACTAATTTTACTCCCTATGAATAAAGAGAATAATAATTTATTTGTCTCCCTTAATTTATCCTTTCCTTTGATGTGCGCCCTCTCCCTAGTATATAAAGAACCATTCCCTTCATTATTTAGCCATCCTAACATTTTCTCACATACTACAATACTTCAAAAGAAAAAGTCATTACTCTCTCATTGAAAAGAATTTTCGGTGAACTCTTAAGAAGTATTTTGCTGTGTTCGGGTTGAATAGTGTGGAATTAACTTGTCTTCATTGCTGATTGTTATTTTACTACTTAACCGGTTAGTGTCTTTCACACATGTATTTAATTTTCGCATCATTAGTTACTTATTGTTAAGCATAAGTCCAAAAAATAGACATTGATAAATAAAAGGAAGCATCAGGGTCAGTTTTCTCCTCCCTTTTCTATGTGTGATTATATATGTGTGATTTGTTGTCCTATCTTGTCTAAGTGTAAATAGTTGCTATTATGTGTTGTATTGCTTGTAGCGGATTGTTCTTTTTAATTAGCAGGGCTTTGAAAACCTTGAGTACTAGTTTGAAGAGTCGCTGGGGGACGGACTTTCGGATGGAACTGATTTGCTTTAAGTTTATATTATGTATTCATTGTTCTTTTATTTGGTTTTGTAATATCTTGTAGTAACTCGCTAACTCTTTATATATCATATAATTTGGGGGATCGGCTAAGGTGGAGGAGGATATACGTGCTAATTGTTTCCTTTCATTTTTAGCTTAGTTTATTTTGTTATGTGTGGTTGCTAAAATCTACCTGTATTGCTTAAATCATAAACCTTGCAAGCATATTAGAATATATCTTTTGGTTTAAAATCAACCTTTGTTTATAACCTTATCAGATTAATCAACATATCATGAATATATGTTCAAATTTGCTCAATTTTGAACTTGTATAATCTTGTCTCACATGCTAATATTGTTAAATTTCAGAAATTGATTAATAACAATTAGACCCTATGTAGGATTTTTAATCTATTATTTGAGCGAATCAGTTGGTTTATTCTGTCAGCATGCTAACTTATTTAGAAGCCATGTCTTTAGGTTTTGATTATGTCACGACCCAAAAATGGATGTGACGGCACTCGTCTTATCCAACCAAGACAAGTCAGCCTAAACCTCAACCATTACAATAAAATGCGGAAACTTTATAATCAACTCAAAAATACCCCCAAAATCTGGTTGTCATGTGTACAAGCCTCTAAAGTATTACAATTGATTCAAAAGAAAAACACTAGTCTCAAATGACCTTGTTTCTATAATAGAACAAGATCATAAATAGGAGTAAGAAAGTTTGCCGAAATGACAAGCGGCTACCTCACAAACCTCCACAAGAAGCCTCGGACAAGAAGAAGAGAAAATATCACAAAGGTCCAGGCTAGTAACCTACAAAGATTGAAGAAGCAAGGGATGAGTACCAAACCACACGGTACTCAACAAGTAAACCTCTAAACACAAGCTACGGGGATAGAATATGGGTACTCCTTACACCCCAACCGAACCTCCATGCATAAAAATCAGCTCAACCTACAATTCACAATTTACAAAGAACACAACTCAACAACAACACTAACAATTACATATCCTCAACAACAAGCTTATTATTCATCAATCTCAACTTCCACAAAACGGCACTCACAATATTAGCAACACACAAGATCAAGTTTATCAATGATAAAAATGTGCAATGCAATGAAATGCAATGTCAAGTATAGTGATGCATGTCTGACCTAGTGATACACACCCGCTATCTCTCAGTCCAGGACCCATGGGGGACATATCTGTCCATGCATCCATCGCGGCGCGCGATACGACCCTCGAAATATAGTATCCATCGCGGCGCACGGTACGTCCCTCGAAATGGTACATCCTCTTTAATTTCTTATTCTTTCTCAATTCACATAACATTTGTCACAACCATGTCTCAGAACAATGCAAATGACATGTTCACACAAATAATGAGAAGATGCCCATTTTGACAACATTGCACAATTCACAACAACACAATTCAGATACAACATCAACAATGATTCAATCAGCCTTTCAAACCATTCTCAACACATCACACACAAACAATTAATCACATTGCATTTTATTACCCTTTTTCATCATTAGAATTAATCAACATGGACAAGTCAACCCATCACCAAGTCTCATTATCCCCAAACACATATTACAAGGAAATACACTAATTCCATACACTTAACAACGGTTTAGAAATCCACTTGCCTCAAATAGTCGAACAATTATTCCGAAACTTGAGTCTTCCCCTTTCATTGGGCTTCCAAACCAATACAATCTATTCAAACAAAGAATCACAATAAGAATACAAAACTAACAACACCCATATTACTATAGGTTTAGCCTAGACCCAAAAAATCATCCGAATTTATAATCAAGTTCCTAAATTTGATGTCAACTGTCAATTAACATGCCAACTCTCATATTTTCCAAGTTTCAAACCTATGGTTAAGTTTCAATTTCTCCAATATCATAAATCTAATGATATTCATATAATACCATATATTTAATATTTAATTACCTATCTCAGTATGTTAAAACTTGAATTATAACCTAATAATCTATAAGAAAATCGTGAAACCCAACTAAACCCATAACCTCTATTCTCACTTACGGGCCACTGACCATAACCTCAATTAATTTGAAAACAGTAAACAATATGCTTACTTTCTTTGTCGGTTAATTAATATACCTGCACACTATACTTCCATATCTTGATTTGAGTAATTAATGGAATCTATTTTCTTTGAATATAATATGTAAAGGTAAGGCATAAAAGCATAGATATATTTATATATTATATACAACAGTGATCTATTCAACACATCTATTATGGAAATTAACATCATTTTGTACTAGAGTAGGAAGAGACAAGGAACATAGAGCCATTGTTAATTATTACCTGAACGTAAGGTAGTCGTTTCTACTCCGGCCGCCGCTTGCGCAGGCAAGTCCCGACTCTTTTTCTTTTCTTAAATTATGATCCAAAAGTTTTCAACCCTAATAATTTATTTTTCTGTATGGGTTAACTGGTATATTGTATTAAACAAATTATAAAGTTAACCCATTAACTAAAATTAATTATTTAATAATTAATCGTCAATTAATTAATTCTAATTTTTGAATAGTTCAAAATTTCCAAAAATGACCTTTCGGGTTATTACAGATTAATATCAGCATGTCAATTAAATGTCAAGAAATGCATAAATTCAGTCTGCCATAAAGTTATGCCTTTAGTGTTTAATAATCTATTTAAATGAAATAGATACCATGCCTATAGGTTTTCTTAATAATATTATAATTTTCAGCATGTTCATACTTAGAAACCTTGCCTATAGGTTGTAGATTTCATGTATTTAGAGTATCATGCCTATAGGTGCGATACAATATTTGGATTGTTCAACCACCTAGAAATCATGTTCATAGGTATTATTAATTAATTTCCAACATGCTAATGACTAAAATAATATAACATAATTTTGCCACTGGTTTCAGCATGTTAAACAGTTAAATAATATTCTGTAATAATTTTTTGCCACTGTTAAATATACTGCGATATTACTATTTTTGCTACTTAAAATAAAGTTAATGAATCTGCTCTTGCATGTTAGTCTGTTTTTGTAAATAAGCTGCTCTCCAATCTTAAAATCAATTAATCATTTTCTGCAAATCTGCTACTTTTAAATGCTTGCCACTTAAAATCAGCTACTAAATCTTTTCTCTGCATGCTCATATGCCCTTTTGCCAATTAAAACCAGCTAATAAATCAGTGCCTGTTTGAAACTGTCATGTTTTAGATTAAAATTAAATTAAATAGATCTTTGGCCCTTATAATATTCTATTTGTTAATATTGTTTTATTACTTGTTAATGTCTTTATTGTATGGTGTTATATGCCACACACTTAGCATGCGACCTTTTCACTCTATCTGTATTTGCCAGCATGTTTCATTAAAATCTAGAGGCCAATATGAGATTTATGTACTAAATGCTTGTCCTATTTGTTTGACTTGGTGTCTAGGGGACCTATTTAGCAGCATATATTTTATTTTAGTCTAAATCCACCCTAATAGTAATCCAATGCCTCTTGGACCTTAAGCGGGGACGCTAGGCATCTCTTAGGACGAAATGCATGTAGAAGGTGGGGTAGGGGTAGTTGGGCCCTACGGAGATGATGAAATTGACTCGAGCTTCAAACGACAAACATTGTTTTTGTCTGTCCGAATACAGAAGCGCACCAAAATAAAAGCCAAGCGCTGATCTGTATAGTTATTGTTTTCAAAGTCTCCCTTACTTTTTTCCCTTTGTTTGTTTTAATTGTAATTGCTTGGGTTAGTTTAATAAAAATAAAATTTGATTCGCCTATCTAATTGTGCAATTTCTGTCTCCTGGCCCCTCTCTTTATTAATTGATTAAATGTTTATTATATCACCTAGTTTTGCATGCTTAGTTAATTAAATAAATAAATGAAATGATCTTAATTGTTTAATGTTAGTTATGACGTAGCAAGCATATTTAATTAAATAACCAATAAATGAAGTGACCTTATTTGCTACTTGTAACTCCCATATAAATTGCATGAGATACGATCGGGACCCACATTTGTGGACCTCGAGGGATGCCTAACACCTTCCCCTCGAGGTAATTTGAACTCTTACCCGATCTCTGGTACGTTGACCCTTAGTAGAATTAATTAGGTTAGATAGGCGCCCTAACGCACCTTAATTCATTAGGGGCGACTCTTCAATCAGGCCAAAGCCCAAAAGAGTTGGTAGGTCGTGCACCGAAAACCCATTTTGCGAAAAATGGGGCGCGACAATGATTGTATCATATATGGAATTTGGACACGTTGATTTGGCGATGGAGAGTTTTGACAACATGCCTGAGAGAAATTTTGCTTCTTATAATGCTCTTTTGGCTGGATTTAGTCAAAATCATGAAGGGTTAAGGCACTGGCTTTGTTTTGTAGAATGTTGGAGGGAGGATTGGAGTTGACTGATTTTACATTGACCAGTGTTCTTAATGCTTGTGGGTCAATTATGGAGAGGAAGATAAGCGAACAGATTCATGCGTTTATCCTCAAGTGTGGTTTAAAATTAATGATTATATTGAGATGTCATTGGTTGATATGTGCACGTGGTCTGTGAGAATGGATGATGCTGAAAAGAAATTTGATGATCTGCCACCTGACCATGATAATTCAATTGCATTGACAGCAATGATATGCGCATATGCTAGATATGGACAACCAGAAGAAGCTATTTCTCTGTTCTTGGTAAGACAATCAGAAAAATCACTAGTTGTTGATGAAGTTGCATTGGCCACTATTCTTGGTGTTTGTAAAATAGAAATAAATGAATATTAGCCATTTTGGTCGACTATCAACCATTCTGGTCGGTTGACCGTGCAGTATCTACCTCCTTGTATGTCATCCATTTGTACCTGTAGAGTATGTTACATTGGATGAGTATGCCTTGAAGATAACTCATAAGCTCAATTACAGGCTTCCAGTGGCCAACATACTCTCCTACTGTTCCATCTTCTTGAACTTGCGATCCTTAGTAATTGCAGTCTGGAAATGCCTCGCCTAACCAGACAAACAAAAAAGATGAAAAACAATTCAAATTGTTGTGAATTTTCTTGAAAATAAAAGGAAAATAGGGAGTCAATCAAGCAAGTTTGGTTGCTCACAAACTAGCTTTACATTTATGTTTCTTCACTGTTTACTGTTCTTGATTCATTGCTTCTCTTACTTCAAAATGTGGCTGGGAATCTGATTGTCTTCTTTTCTTTTTAAGTGTTGCTTTATTTGTTTTGGTGTTTTCCATTAATCAAAATCTGGACACTTCATTTTTCCATTGCCCCTCCTCTAAAATTTAATTCACTTCTTCGATTTTGTCATCTCTTTGATTTGATGGCACAAAATGAAAATGGATGCTTCTTACATGTAATTTTTCAGATTAGTCACACTACTTGCAATATTTTTATACTTTGGATTTCATCTATTGACACATTTCGTTTTTATTTCAGGTTATACAATCTGAAGTTCGCAAATTTCATATGTGGGTGATTTCAAAGATATTATTCAAAGAAGAGTAACAAAACTTATTTGAAGACATTATTCAATAGTTTGAACAATATAAGTTTATTTTTAAAAGTTGTGACTGTCGTATTTTGGATCAGTACTTCTTTTTGTTTGTCTAGATTTAAAGAGATATATTATATTTTATTGATTAATAGTAATAATATATGTTTTCACCATTAGAGAAAATCGTTGTTACTATGAGGCTCTCTTTTGCGAACATGTTTGTTGGATTTTTATGTATACATTTTATCCATAATGTATTATATTTTATTAATGGAGGCTAAACAATTTCCATTAAACATTATGATATTTAGCGACAATTCAATGGAAATTATTAGCCATAAAATGGACGTTGAAGGGGCAAACTAAGACATTTTTAGAAGGGATAATGTAGCCATTACTCACCATAGTAAAATTGTCATTAAAACGACTACTTTTTAGCAGCTATTTATTTTGATTTATTGACTAAAACAATGGACACTAAAGGACCACAGATAACCTATATGAATTACCTTTAATAGCCAACATAATTGCCGCAAACAATCGCCGTTAAAACTACTACCTTTTAGCGGCCATTTAAATAGATTTATCGACTAAATAAATGGACGCTAATAGACCATAGATTGCCGAGTAAATTACCTTTAGTAGTCAAGACAATTTCCGCAAACAATTGACATTAAAAGTACTACTTTTAGCCGCTATTTATTTAGATTTATCAACTAAATCAATGGATGCTAAAAGATAATAGTTAGACAGTATGAATTACATTTAGCAGACAACATAATTGCCGCAATAAATTGCCGTAGAAGCTAATGGTTTGTAGCGGCAATTCATGCTACCCTTTACCAGCATTTCCAACAATGGTTGCAAAAGCCTTTGCTGACCCTAACATTGCCGGCTAAAGTTCATTGGACGGTAAAGAGTATTGCAGCAAATGTTATTGATGCTAAATCCGTAGTTTATTGTTGCTAAAGAGCCCTTTTGTAGTAGTGTTTCAAGTTGCTTTTCAAGTGTAGGCTCAAGACAATATGGAGGCTGTGGTCCGCATGATCCCAAATGTGGGCATGGTGGAAACTAGAGTAAGGGAATACACTAAGATGAATCCTCCGGATTTTTATGGTTCAAAAGTTGGGAAAGATCCTCAAGTTGATGAGGTATACAATGTTTTGATATCATGGGAGTGTGACCGGTGGAAAAGGAGGAATAAATTGCTACTTATTAACTTAAGGGTATTGCTCAAGTTTTGTTCAACCAATGAAAGGAAACTAAGGCAGTTGATGTGGATCCTCTAGATTGGGAAAAGTTTAAGGCTACTTTCCGCTTGAGATGAGAGATGAATTGATTAACCTTCGTCAAGGGAATATGAGTATGAAGAAGTATGCCTTGAAATTCACATAATTTAATAAGTATGATCCTACTATGGTTTCTGACTCTAGGGCAAGGATGAGTAAGTATTTTTCGAGTAAGTCCACAATAGTTGTTAAGGATTGTCAAACCACCATGCTTATTAAGGAAATGGGCATTTCATGTTTAATGATTCATGATCAACAAATGGAAGAGAAGAAACTTATGGAAAAGTGTAGGGAGGAAAAGAGGGCAAAGACCAGTGATAGTGACGTCTCACATTGAAGGCCCGATGGGCATGGTCGTTCTAGGTTTAAGCAAATATTTTCAGGTCAAGGTTCCTCCAATTCTCTAGTTTCTATGTTCAACAAAGGTAAGGTATCTAACCCTAAGCCTCAAGCATGAAATGGTGGTGGAAATGGATCTTCAGTTCCTATATGCAAAAAGTGTGGCCAGAGTCATCTAGGAAAATGCATGATGGGTACAAATAACTACTTTAGTTGTGGTAAGGGTAGACACCGCTTGAGAGATTGTCCGCCTAGAATTGACAAGGGAAAGGATGGTAGGCAAGCTCCGCCTAGTTGTGAGGGTTCAAGTTCTCTAATGCAAAGCTGGTTGTATGCACTTCAAACTCGTCTTGAGCAAGAGGGTTCTCCCGATATGGTAATCGATATGTTGAAAGCCTTTCATCTTGATGTTTATCATTTTCTTGATCCCGGTGCTACTTTGTCTTTTGTGACGTCATATGTAACTTTGAGGTTTGATGGTTTTTTAAATGTGTTGATGGACCCTTTTTTCTTTGTCTACACCTATTGATGAATCTATTGTGGCTTAGAGAGTCTATCGAAATTGTCTGGTCTCCTTATCCCACAAAGTTCTTTATGTAGATCTTATAGAAATTGAAATGTTAAATTTTGATGTTATTCTTTGTATGGATTGGCCACAGCTCATAGGTACCATCCATACATCATCATCTAGTCTTTCACCTCTAAGAATTTCTATGTGTACGATCTACAGTCCGTAGATCATTGTACGACCCGTCCTGGTAAACCGTTATTCAAGTACTAGAGCTTAACTTCTCTAAACTTTTCCACGACCGAATTATATAACTTGTAGAAGTTACTACGGCTCGCCATTAGCTTCCTTCGTTTTACACTAAGCTCCAAAAAATATTGCTTCAAAGAATGACTCATTCCTACAGCTCATAGAATATCCTACAACTTGTAGGTTGAGTCGTCAAACACCAAAACTCAGCTGCTTCATCAAATTTTATTCCAACTGTTAAAAAACCTCTTTTCTTGGAAAATATAATCAAAAGACCATCAAATCTCCTAACAAATGCCTAGGACATGCACGCAACACCAAGTTTAAAGCAATATAAGTACCATAAACAATGGACAATCACATTTAAAACCGTACGATTTTGAATAACTATCTACACTTTCCTTTATTTTTCTCATAGTTTCCATTCCCATCCATGTTGTCTCTCTATTCCTAAATCAATAATAGTTTTATTGCAAGAATACATTCTCTAAAATTATTTTCATTATATGTTTTTATGTTTTAAGCTTAAGTTTGTTTACTGGTTCTTTACTTTCTCTCTTTTCTTTAAAGTTTCATTTAAAGGCTTGCTTGTTCTTGTTCTCTTTCATTACTCTGCCCAATTTTTCTCCTAGTGATTACAATTCGGGTGCCCTAAAGAAATAGATTCTACGGTCTTCTGACTCGACATTATCATGAGGGTTTCCCAAATGCTCTTACCGGTATGTCGAAAGTCTTTCATTTTGATGTGTATTCCTTCCTTGATCCAGGTGCTACGTTGTCATTTGTTACTCCTTATGTGGCCGTGTGATTTGATGTTGGTCCTGAAACCCTTTCTAACCCCTTTCGTGTCTCTAATCCTATTGGTGATTCTATTGATTCTAGAAAAGTTTATAGAAATTATCCTATTTCGGTTTCTCATAGAGTCAGTCATGTTAATACTGTAAAAATTAACATGTTAGATTTTAATGTTATTCTTGGTATGGACTGGCTTCATGCGTGTTATGCTTCTATAGATTGTAGGACCTGATTTTTCATATGGAAGGTTCTGAACGAACCTATCATGTCATGGGATGGAGGAAATTATGCTCTTAAGGGTAAGTTTATAACTTGCCTATAAGTGAGAATGATGATTTCTAAGGGTTGCATTCATCATCTAGTTTGGGTTAGGGATAAATATTTCAAAAACCCTACTCCGGAGTCAGTTTTGATTGTAAATGAGTTGCCGGAAGTATTTACGATGATCTTCTTGGTATTCCTCCTTAAAGGGAAATAGACTTCATTATGGGCCTTTTTCTTGATATGCGACCTATTTATATTCCTCCCTACCGTATGGCCTCGACAGGACTTAAGGAGTTAACAGATCAATTGAAGGACTTGTTGGATTAGGGCTTTATTACACCAAGTATCTCATTATGGGGTACTCCGGTGTTGTTTGCTCGAAAGAATATAGGATGGTTCTCTACGAATGTGCGTTAACTATTGACAAATGAATAAGGTTTCCATATAGAATAAGTATCATATTCCAAGGATCGATGATTTGTTTGATCAACTCCAAGGAGCGAGTTACTTCTCTAAGGTTGAACTTAGGTCGGGTCATCACTAATTGAGAGTGAATGAGGGTGACATTCCGTGTTTTGGGACGGAAAGTGTTACGACCCAAAGTATACCCTAGGTGTAACGGGGCTTATAGGACCCCGAAAGGGCCTACACCAGCCACTTAGCATCATAAATCAGTTTGACAAGAGCGGAAGTCTAACATAAATGTAAATAAGACATATACTAATCAAAAGGAGTGGTTCAGACGTAACCCATACACCTCGTCCAAATGTCTATAAACTTAAATGACATAAAAGCTATAAAAGTATCTCGGTCCTCGTAACATGAGGACCCATGAATCCTTGAGCACCAAAAGATCAACTAGCCATGAACATGAGAGGTAGGAGTGTCGGTACCTAAATTAGTGAAACAATTTAGCCACAAGTATGCATTAGTACATAGAATGTACTAAGTATGATAGACATATATAAGAGTTATGAAATTAGGCCAAAAAAACTTTTCATGACATACAATGACCAAGCTAAATCATAAGATAAAAGGTTAAAAATCATAAGTCATAATCATGGTCAATGAAAGCTTAAAAACTTTAAAACACTTGAGAGATGCTTTAAAAGTAAACTTAGTTCATTATGGTGGGAAGTTTACCGTATAACCGTCATAGACCATGTGATATGTACCGTGGAATCTAGTTTTTGTCCCATACTAAAAACCGATGTCCATACTTGCCAAGGTAAGATACATAAGTCTGAGCTAAAGTGGATCCACTAGCTAATGTCTATCTTCGACAATCAACTTATGATGACACATAATTTATGGGACATAGGTAATCACCGCTAGTCCACTCGGTGCTAAGTAAAACATTTCATACATTATTTTTTAATAATCCAAGGAAAGGCACAATTAAGAAACCAATCCAAGCTAAAAGTTCATTTAGAATAGCTCCTTAACTTGATTCAACTTAGGTGATAAAAACATTCAAAGTTATGAATCCTTTATGTGAGAAAGGCATTGACAATCATGCTCTTAGTAGTATCTGAGAAAACATTTCACAATAATCACATTGATACTTTGCTCTAAAAGTATTCTAAAACCATGTACATCAACTTCATAAAAGCATGCATATCTTCAAAAATTCATAATTTCATAGTTCATAAGCTTCATCATGTGTTCATAGTAAAAAATAATGAATCATGCATGGGTTCATATGGATTCAACTTATAATCATGTTCTTACTTCAATTCTTGCATAAAATAATAAAAAACAATCAATTGAATCATAATTGAAAAGAACTTATGAAGATTGAAGAAAACCCTAACTTTGAATTAAGAATTTAACTTGTAATACTTGAGGATTTTAGGAACCCTATGGAGGAAAGGACTCCATAGGTGAAGACTAATATACCTTAGTAATCAATGCCCACTAGCTATGGTGTATTGAGAATCTTGAAATGAAACCCTAGCTTTTTGTTCACTTATTTAGGTCTTGAAATAGATGGGTTAAAACTATGTAGTTGAGATACCAAATAATAAGGGGAAAGACTGAAATGATCCTAACTCAAAACTGCCAAAGTGACTTGTATGGGAGACTACACTGACAATTTAGGGCTCCAGGGTTCGTGAAGCCAACCGTCCAGGTGGCCCTTTTCAGGGATGCCTTTAACGTCTAACGCACTGCCCCTAAATGGCCACTGGTACCCTAAACCAACCGTTTAGGGTTCTTGTGAACGGTCCTTGGCCTGTATTAGGCTTTTGGACTTTCTCGTTAGGTCACTTTAACATTTCTAAAGTCAGAGGCGTTACAATATCTCCACCTTGGAAACATTCGTCCTCGAATGGAACTCAAACTAGCATGAAAAAGGATAGGAGAGAATGTAACAACCCAACATGAGGGTAACTTCATCAAAATGCACATAACCAAGGAGGAACAAAATCTCCAAGCTAAAACATATTCAAAACATCAATTCATAAGGCCTACATGCAAATATTACTCAAATGCACATAATTATGAAGTAATTAATCGAGCTAAGTCATATCTTCAAAAAAATTATTTCTTTTTCATTACCATGCGTGTATGAGAAAACAAAAGAATGACTAAGACACATGAAACCAAAAGGATGAGCGATCAGAAGATACACACGTCAAGCTAGAGTAGGATGATGATATCTGGACATCACATCGGCCTTGGCCTCCCAATTAGCACCTTAAACCCTTTTATTCCTCCATAACACTTTTATTAGTGCAACTTCCTAATTCCTCAATTTTCGAACTTTCTGGTCTAAAATCTCATCCAGAACCACTTTATAAGAAAGACTTCCCTTTATACCAAGATCTCTTCTTCTAACATCGGCATAAGACTTTTGTCGACTTTGAGCCATTTTCAACCATTCTCTAATAAGTTGAACTTTCTCTATTGCCTCATGTACCAATTCAGGTCCTATCAAAGCCACCTCACCAACTTCACACCAACCTATAGGAGATCTACAACTCCTATGATAAAGAGCCTCAAAATGATCATACCAATACTTTAATGATAACTATTATTATATGCAAACTCAATAAACCGCAAATGATTATCCCAATTATCCTTGAAATCAATCAACATATCTTCTAAATTATGAAAAATAAGCACCGCTTTCCCATTGGTTGGAAGATGAAAGGTCGTACTGTCACGCCCCGAGCTACCCCCGAGACGCGGACACAGGACCTAGGACCACAAGTGATCCCAAGCTAACCCTGCTGGCATGATCACTGAGCATACTAAATATAATCTGAATAATAGAAACTGTGCGGAAGCTAAATTATAAATAAATCTGAAAAGATGGGGAATACCCATATACTATAACTGAATATATGAAATCTGAGAGTTTAATACATAAGAAATATCAAACTCAAAATACTAAGCTGAATCTAACTATGTCTGAAATAAACCTCTAAACTGACTAGAAGTGCTGGGAC
>JAJOOF010011755.1:0-27827 GCA_029582545.1 Solanum lignicaule
CCTCCGTCCCATTTTATGTGGCAACATTTGACCGGGCACGGAGTTTAAGAAATAAATGAAGACTTTGAAATGTTTACCAAATTGCCCTTTAAAAAGTACACTCACTTTTCTCTCTCCTCATAAATGTATTGGAGTATTATTTTAAGATTAAGTGGGACCAACAAGGGTAAAAGAGGAATTGCACATTTAAATACTTACCATATAAGGAAAGTGACATTCTTTTTGGGACTGACCAAAAAGGAAATGTTGCCACATAAAATGGGACGGAGGGAGTAATAATATATATATTATTACTACTATTAATAAGAGTGAATGTGAGGAGCTTCCCGTTTATGGGAATTGACAGAAAAGTCCTCAGATGTTACTTTTGTAATTTCACATGAAAAAAGTAATTCAATTGGTTAGTTAAAGGAGTAGTGCAGCTGCATTTCATTTTTTTTATTTTCTATTGGACTAATTTATCCCCTTAAAACTACAAATAATTCGCACAACTTTTTGAAAACATGGGCCACTTAAGTTTAACTTAGTTGTATTGCTTTGGTGACTGATTTCAACTATTCTCTCTGTCCAATAATATTTGTCCAGTGTTGACTTTATACATTTTTAAAGAAATTATAAATAAAAGAATAATATTACTATATCATTCTTTAAATATAATGAATATAATGTATTAAAAAAATGACTATAATTAATAATAAGGGGTAAACTATCCATTGATTTCATAAAATAGACAAGTATTATAGAACATTCTAAAATAGTATAATAGACAATAATTATTGGACGGATGGAGTAGGATTAAGTCTTTCTTTCAGTACTTTTCTCACATTAATTAATGTCTCTCAGCATTCATATATATATATATATATATATATATATTTGTATACTTTATTGGTAGTATTATTGAAAGTGTTGAAGTTGTTACACTATTAAAAATTCATTATTTTCCATCCGTGACTATTTTTATAGATATTTTGATTGAATTGGCGAGAAAAAAAATTGTAATGTTTTCTTCAAAAAAATTAGGAAGTTTTCCACTATAATTTGTTTTTTTTTATCATGGGTTATTCCAGAAACTCACATAACTAATACATGAATAACTTAGTAAGATAGCTACTGACCAATTAGAAACGATACACGACTCATTAGAATAGATGAAGATGAACAACACCTCCCCTAGAAAGGTTTGGACTAGTTGAGAATGATTCTAAGCTAGTTCATCGCCTTCTTTTTTTTTGGTTTCCCATCCGGTGTTCGGTTTCCATATTGGAGCCCGACTAAATTTGGATTCGTGCCGAGAAGACCCGTATTGGGGGATAAGGCACTCCCTAACAAAGGCGACTCCATACCCAAGGAGACTCGAACCCGTGATCTCTTGGTTAAGGATGAAAAAGAACTTACCAATCCACCACAACCTTTTTTGATAGTTCATGACCTATTAGAAGTAGAGGACGCTCTGGATTCTTTTCATAACCCATTACATTTTGTATGCATATTACTAAAATAGCATGATATTTTTAATTATATTTAAATTATTATTTAAATATTATATCAATACTTAGGCTTTTTTTTATTTATCTATGTTTAATATGTTTTACTCTAAAATATATATAAAAGAAAAAAATGACTGATTTTCGAAAAATCGATTAAACTTAGGGTTTAAGAGAAATCGAATTTCCAAACGAACAGAGTCGCCACTTAACTTTTAGTAAAAAGTAAAAAAAAATCGTAAGTTTTTCAAAAAGATTTAAACAGATAAAATCAATTGAAAACACCAGGGTTCGAAGTTCAATGTACATTCCGAGAAGGTGTTACGCCCTCGGAATGCCCGCTAACTTGCGGTTGACCGGCGATTTGACTAAAATGAATTTGACTAATTTTTGAAATTTTAACTAAGTAAAAGAACTCATAACGACTTTGACTAATTTTTCGAAATTTTAACTAAGTAAAAGAACTATTTTATTTTAACTTATCTTCTAAAATTTTAACTAAATAAAAGAACTTATTTATTTATTACTATTACTATTTTTATCATTTTATTTATCTTAAGAGGGAATAAACTAAAGGGAAATTTTCTAAAGGAGAATAGTTTAAATGACAGGACTAATAAAAAATAGAGAAAAATACAATTATTTTAATTTGGACATGATAAAAGTTGAAATGGCTATCCATGGGGATTTAATTAAATTAAATCATAATCAAGTAAATGGTTAGTCAACATAATAAACAAATAAAGAGCAAGGGAGAAAAATATCAAGTCTGGGCTTTCGTCCCAACTTTAAGAACCTGTCTTAATACTAAAAATGACCAAAAACAATGAATTTGGGCCTATTTAATCAAAATCTACTGCTGGAAATCCTTTGGGGCCTTTTAGGCCCATTTTCATTGCCACCTGGACTTGTTGTATATTTTCCGACTGTATACCCGTGTATACAAAAGGTATATCGGTTCCTTTTCGAGTATTCCAGAACTCAAAAATTCAAAGTCCAGCTTTATTTATCCTCTGGGAACCTGTATTCAATTTCCTGCTAGCTGACTCAAGCAACATCAATATTGGGCCTTTATGGCCCAATAGGAAAATGCGGGTAAAGAGATATAATCCATGAGGATTTGGAGGAGTTTTCACATGCAAACAAAGGATAACACAGATTAGCATTCACATAACAATATCTCAAAACTGTAATCAAGTAAATAATTTAAAATTCTCATGTAGTCGATCTATGCTCAAAGTAAGCTACGCTAAACAAGAATCTAGATGACTTTAATGAAATGAACCAAAACAGAGGAGGAACTAATTCCATTGTACAACACATGCCTATCTAAATGCACTTCCTAAACAACAACAAAATATGCTAAAATCTAATTCATGGGTTCATCTAAACCAAGATACTAACGAGAGATACTATTAACCTATCAAGAATGACTAATCTAAATATTTTAACTCTTTTTTTTTTCTTTTTAAAAAATAAATAGATTATAAGGACTGATCAAGAACAAAACAAACCCAAATTACTAATTAAACTTAAACTCGGTAGCTTAAGAAACTTGGAAAGAAACACTCCTAATACTTTTTGAACCCTTAAACAACATTTTTGAACAAAATATAGCAGGAAGTATTTAGTCCAAAAATAAAAAAATAAAAAATAAAAAAATCTACAGGGATGAGGAGTCCAAACAAATGTGACAAAGAACGGAGCATACATGACTTAAAATTGGAGCGAACATGAGTTAAATGCCAATTATTTAAACAACAACCCACTGTTGATTATAATTCCCTCTTTTCTTTGTTTTTTTGAGAATAAAGTGGTCATTCATATCTTCTCTAAAAGCTACAACAACAGACATTAAAATCGACACGATAGCAAGGCAAAAATTTCGATATAAAACCACAAAAACCTAAGACAAATTTTATCGAATTGTAAGATACGAGATGGATGAACAACAACACAATATTAAGGGAAAACTCGCACTAAACTAATACTCTATCAAGTAGATGACAAACATACTACTTCAAATCGAAAACATGGAATGGAGTTGGAACTATTATTACTTGGAAAGGCACAAGAGAAATAATTAAATGACTTTTGACACAGAACCATGGTGGTTGACAAATGAACAAACTGAGACTTAGGCGAGTATAACAATCATGAATTTGAGAAGAACACAAACAAAAATATAAGTTCAAACGAGCACTAAGCCATCTTGGAGACGAAAAACAAACAACGATAATGGATTATCAAACAAATTCTGCCCCTGATTAGTAGCCAAAAAGAGTCAGAAGTATTTTCAAATACTAACATATAAGCAGCCAACACAATCAAGAATCGAACAACACACATTAAGAGCAAAATATGCTTAAAGAGAGATGAATATTACCTTCGAAGGTGCAGCGAACAGGGACGAAAATGAGCAGACGAGCGCCAACTCTTCCACCACCCAAATTCGAAACTCGAATAGCCAACCCAGAACTTCAAGCTAACTTCGAACAAGCAAACTTCGCACTTCTTCAAATTAAAAGAGGAGAACCGTCCAAAACTTTTAAGTACAAAATTAGTTCAAAGAATAAACCACCCTTTTCTTGACTCCAAATTTCCAACTAAAACAAACACCTAACTTTTTCCAATATTTTTTCACTCTGCCTTCGAAAGAATTTTTCAACTAAAATCCAATCCCCCTTCTACCAATGAATAGAAAAGATGTTATATAGGGGAAATTAGGGTAGATTTTAAGGGGGAGACGGATAGAAATTGGGGCCAACTCAAATTTCAAACTTCAAAACAATTTCACCATTAGAGGCAAACATACTTTTGGGAGTCTTCAACCTCATTCCGGAAGAGGAAATGGGGACAGCCGCGTGCTGCTGGAAACGTACGATTTGAAAGGTACATAGAGAAAGAAAAAAAAAACTGCAGCGCTGCTCACTGTGTTGGAGCCGTTACTGCTTTCGTCTATCGATATGAGCTCCTGTTAACGTGAGGGATGAGAAAGGAATTGCTGGGTCTTTTTTGTGGAACTGATTTGGGCTGGGTTGGGAGAATTAATAGGTTTGGTCGGAGGAAAGTTGGAAGAATGGGCTGAAGTTATTTGAAAATTGCAATTGTTAGTTGGGTATATTTGGTATTGCACGTATGTTGTTGTATTGTAATGGGATGGATTTTTTTGGTGTTTGGATTGTGAATTATTTGGGGAATGGGCTGCTGGGATTAGCTGGAAAATTTGGAAAATTTGGAAAATTGAGTGGGATGCTGCTATACGTTATATGTATTGCTGTTTGTGTATTGTTGTGATGGGTATGGTATGGGTTTGGGTCGGTTTATAAGGGTTATTTTAGAAGAGGAACTGGGCTGGCAACTAAGGGGGATTTGGGCTGAAAATGGCCCAATATTAGTTACTTTAAAGATTTAAAACGAGGTAAAGGAGATGGTAAAAATCGTAAATAAGGTATAGCCACATTGAATTTAATTTGCGACCTCGGCTAAAAATCTAAATAAGATGAATTATATAATTAATTAACAAACTTCTTAATTTTAACAACATTAATTAATTTAACTAAAACATAATTAAATTACATGCAAATTAATTAACTCGAAATTACAACTATAACTTAGACCAAACTAAATTAATAAAATATTTAACTTGAAATGTGAAATCTTCAGGGATGATTATTAAATATTTATAAAAAAACATACTAATAGTATATATAATTATATAAAGCAAATTTATTGTTCAAAAGTTATAAAATTTACAAGGCTATTTTAAAACTTGAAAATTGTAACTATAACTTAAACTAAAGTGAATTAATAAAACACTTAACTAAAACATAACGTCTTTGGAGATGACTTTATAAAATATATTAATTAGGTAAGAACATATTTACCACCTAAAATGTTGTAGAAATGACTAAAAATCATCAAAACCTCTAAAACATTTCGAATTTTTATAAAACTAATTATTTCAAATCGTTTGAAATAAAGAAGTTCGAAAATTAATTTCTATTGTGAAGGGTCAAAATTGGGTGTCAATAACTGTCCCTCATTTTACTCGGATTGATGCAAGCGAATCGAGGAAAATGAAATTGAGTAATCCAATTTCGACCGACCATGTCTTCATCTTTTGGAAAAGGGATTTAGTACGGACTTTAAGAATTATGGCCGAACCTCGAAAGTGAATTTCCTACATATCTCAGGCTATATGAGAATTCGGGCTACTGTAGTTCGATATACTCGATTTCACGCACAATTTTGATAGAATTCAAAAGTCATTCTGATACCGAATTATGGGGGTATCGAAATGCTCGAGAAAAGGATTTAAGAGTGAATGTTGGAATATAGCCGAGTCTCAACATTGATCCCGCCTACATATTCCTCAACTTAGGAAATCAGGTTGCTTGTAGTTCGACTAATTCGGTTGAAAAGGAAATCTCTTACTCTAAGATATCCTTCGGTTCAGGACGAGTGACAAGGTAAATTGAGTATGAAAAAGAGGCTTGCAACCTCTTAGCCATGAATTTGGCGCGCTTCACACCCATAATTAAGAACGTACACGGATATAATTTCCAAATCTCTTGGTGCATTGTCACTCAGGTTGGAAAGCTACCTCCGATAGAGACCAAATTTTTTCCGGAAAACCTAAAGAAAAACCCACATGCCTTCTGATATGGGTGTGGTTTGATTGTGGTGGAAGTCGCTCCTCTGCCCGTTTCCTAAAAGTTTGGCACTCCTCTTTGGACTATGTTCCAGTTCGCTGCTAAGAAAAAGTTCCACGTTGTGCTGCATCATTATTTATGTCGTCCGCACCTGTAGTTTGTTTTGGAGAATTGATCCTTTCGAATGCTCTCGACAAAAACTGAGATAAAACTCATTAGCTTAAAATGCAATTCAAATGGAGAGATAATGTCTTTTACCGTGTTGACACTTAATTGCTCTCCTTGAACATTTGACGTCAACTCCATCGGGTTTGACGTAAAGCAAATAAAGATTGTCTCATATTCGCGATACAATCTTCAATGTACTCTTCTTTTGACGTCAAAGTAATAAAATAGGCTGATGTAATATGTTGATAGTTCTCTTGATATCGTTGTTGCAAAGAAAAATGATGCAATAGATGTTGATTTTCTTGGATGGGTAAATCTTTCTCTTGCGATGCATGACTTTTTCTCTTGTTATGCATGGTTTCTTCTTCTTGCTATGCATAAATCTCTTTCCGCGATGCATGACTTCTTTTTCGCGATGCATAAATCCTTCTCTTGCTATGCATGAATCTCTTTCCCGCTATGCATGACTTTTTCTCTTGCTACACATGGTTTCTTATTCTTGCTATGCATAAATCTCTTTCCCGCGATGCATGACTTCTTTTCTTGCTATGCATAAATCCTTCTCTTGCTATGCATGAATCTTTTTCTCGTGATGTATGACTTTTTCTCTTGCTATGCATGGTTTCTTCTTCTTGCTATGTATAAATCTCTTTCCCGCGATGCATGACTCTTCTCTTGCAATGCATGAATCTCTTCCCGCGATGCATGAATCTCCTCTTGCAATGTATGAATCTTCTTTCGCGACACATGAATTTCTTCCTGTGATGCATTAATCTTCTTTTGCAATGCATGAATCTTCTCTCGCGATGATTGATTGTCTTTTCTAATGATGCCATCCCTGGTACCAAACGAAGATAATGTTTCACCAGACAACATGAGTAATCTTCTGGGTATCTCCTGGGTGACGGTATCGTCTCAATTAACGATATGATAAAAATTGACCCTCAAAGTAATGGTATAATCTCATTCGATAATACGACACAAATGACTCTTCGGGTAGTAATGTTATCATGTCTGATAATATGATGTAGATAACCGTTCTCAGATATCTTTCGTTGCTGGAAAACAAATAAAATTTCTCTATTCGAGGTTTTCATTCGTTCCATCTCTGAACATAATCGCAATGTTCATTATGATCCTCGCTTTGTTGGGAATTGAATGAAACAATGTTATTCATGTTCCAAAACCTTTGATATAAGCATCATAAAATATTTTCTGCATCCACAGAAAAATTGTTAGTTTAAAATGAACTGACCTGTGTCGATCTCTGCGGTTGTCTACTCCTTGTCTTGTTATCTCCGGTTGATTTCTCCAACCTCCCGCTTCTTGATAGATAAGACAAAATATTTTTATGCGAAAATAATTAGAACATGAAGGAAAAACTTTTAAGGGATATAGATTTTCAAAAGTAATGTTTGGAAAAAGTCACCGCCAAGTGTCATGTCACATCAAGTTTAATGAACTCTTTTGAAGTTGATGTCTCGAGGTTTATCTGACTACTTACTGGGAAATAGTCAAAATTGCTCTGGACCGCCGATAAACTCTGTTGAAATTTTGAGGCCATCCTCAAATTTTTTGTCCCAATTAACTGTCTTGGCTTGTCCTTAACCGTTAGTGAGCAAATCACGGAATTTTTTAGATCCTCTCAAAAATTCCGTCCCAACTGCAAATCTCAAAGTATCTTCAGTCTTGACTTGTTGGAGAAGTTTTTTTCGTGAGAATTTTTTAGTTCAAAAATTCTGTCATAGTTTCTATTGTGAAGGCTAAATATAAATCTTACGGGGATATGACCGAGCCGTTGTGGCGCCTATGTATCCCTTTGAGACAGGAATCAGGTCAAACGTAGTTCCCCCCTCGGGATTAACAAAAATAAGAAATTTACAACGAAACCGACCGAGGCCGACATAAGCCGCCAACGTATCTCATTCTTGAGAATTCAGGTCGAATGTATTTCAAATACAAGGAAAAATCTTAAAAGGGAATAAAGGATGACCGAGGCCGACATAGGCCGCTTACGTATCTCATTCTTGAGAATTCAGGTTAGACGTAGTTCATTACATAGGGATAGATTCTAAACAAAGCGATTACAAGCAAGTGGAACGATTACAAAGAAATGACATAAATACAAACTGAAATTTCACACATAGTATATCTTGACAACATCTGAGTTGATTGGTTTGGGCCATTCGGTGCCATCCATCTACGACAGAACCAAGGCACCTCCGGACAACACTTTGCAAACTAAGTAGGGTCCTTGCCAATTTGGTGCAAATTTCCCTTTGTATTCATCCTGATAAGGGAAAATGCGCTTGGGAACTAGCTAACCAATTTCGAACATTCTGGCTCTTACTTTCTTGTGGAAAGCACGAATCATTCTTTGTCGATACAGTTGTCCATGACAAACAACAATCATTCTCTTCTCATCAATCAATGTTAATTGATAAATCCGCTTGTGAACCCATTCAGAATCACTCAATTCAGCTTCTTGGATGATTCTCAATGAAGGTATTTCAACTTCTGCAAGTATAACTGCTTCTGTTCCATATACTAGCAAATATGGAGTAGCTTCAACTGATGTTCTGACAGTCGTTCGGTAGCCCAACAAAGCATTCGGTAGCATTTCATGCCAACCTCTTCGATTATCAATCATTTTCCTCAGAATCTTCTTTATGTTCTTGTTGGCGCCTTCTACAATTCCATTCATTTGGGGACGATAGGCAGTTGAGTTCCGGTGAGTAATCTTGAATTGTTCACATATTTCTCTCATCAAGTGACTGTTGAGGTTCGCCCCATTATCAGTAATGATGGATTCTGGTACTCCAAACCTACATATCAAATTATTGCGAACAAAATCAGCTACAACTTTCTTTGTCACCGACTTATACGAAGCTGCTTCTACCCACTTGGTGAAATAGTCGATGGCAACCAAAATGAATATGTGTCTGTTAGAAGCGGCTGGCTCTATTGGACCAATGACATCCATGCCTCAAGCTACAAACGGCCAAGGTGAACTCATATCATTGAGTTCGTGAGGCGGGACTCGAATCAAATCACCATGCATTTGATATTTATGACATTTCTACACAAACTTGCAACATTCGTGTTCCATATTCATCCAAAAATAACCGCCCCGGAGGATTTTCCTAGCCAAAGTGAGTCCATTCATGTGAGTACCACAAACTCCAGTATGTATCTGTTCCAAAAGCTTCTCTAGCATCAACACATCTGAGGAGACCTAGATTTGGAGTCCTCATATAAAGGATTTCCCCACTTGCAAAGAAATTGAGGGCCATATGACGTATCGACTTCTTCTGGTTGAAAGTTGCTTTCTCAGGATAGGTCTCGTCCTTTAAATACTTCTTGATGTCAAAATACCAAGGTAAACTATCTGGTTCCGCTTCAACATGTGAACAATGGACATACTGCTCTTTTACCTCTATATCCACTGGATCAATATAACTTGTATCTGGATGCTTAATCATTGATGCGATGGTGGCAAGAGCATTGACCAATTCATTCTGTGTCCTGGGAGTGTGCCTGAATTCAATCTTGCGAAATCTCTTGCACAACTTCTATATATACTGCACATACGGTGTGATTTTTGGGTTCTTCACGGCCCATTCTCCTTGAACTTGATGAATTAGCAAATCTGAATCTCCAATAACCAACAGCTCATGAACGTTCATATCAATTGCCATCTTCAGACCGAGGATGCAAGCTTCATACTCAGCCATGTTGTTTGTGCAATTAAATCGAAGTTTGGCTGCCATTGGATAGTGTTGACCTGACTCTGATACTAAGACCGCTCCAATACCTTTCCCTTGGTGATTTGTCGCTCTATCAAAGAATACTCTCCCACCAGGGTATGCCTCAGAAATATCTTCACCAACAAACGAAACTTCCTTATCGGGAAAATAAGTCTTAAGCGGTTCATATTCTTCATCAACTGGATTCTCCGCAAGATGATCAGCTAAGGCCTGTGCTTTTATCGCCTTCTGAGTCACATACACAATGTCAAATTCACTCAAAAGCATTTGCCATTTAGCCAACTTCCCAGTCGGCATTGCTTTCTAGAAAATATACTTCAACGGATCCATCTTGGAAATAAGGTATGTGGTATAAGAAGACAAATAATGTATTAACTTTTGAGCTATCCAAGTCAAAACACAACATGTTCTCTCCAAAAGAGTGTAACGAGCTTTATATTGAGTGAACTGTTTGCTCAAGTAACGTGCCTCATGTTGACCAAGCATGCATCCCAATGCGTTATCCGAGACTGACAAATATATCAATAACGGACTCCCTTCTCACAGAGGGACCAACACCAGTGGATTGGACAAATAGTTCTTAATGGTATCAAAAGTAGTTTGACATTCTCCGGTCCACTTGGTCGAGACATCTTTTTTCAATAACTTAAAGATGGGCTCACACACCATGGTGGATTGAGCTATGAACCGACTGATGTAGTTCAACCTTCCTAAAAAACTCATCACCTCTTTTTTGGTCTTCGGAGGTGGTAATTCTTGGATCGCCTTGATCTTGGAAGGGTCAAGCCTAATGCCTCTCCTGCTGACTATAAATCCCAACAACTTGCCAGCTGGCACTCCAAAAGCACACTTGGCGGGATTTAACTTCAAATTGTATCGGCGTAAGCAATCAAATAATTTTCTAAAGTGAGTCAAGTGGTCCGAACTCTCGCGGGACTTGATTATGACATCATCTACATACACCTCGATCTCCTTGTGAATCATATCGTGAAAGATGGTTGTCATGGCCCTCATATAAGTAGCACTAGCATTCTTGAGACCAAAAGGCATCACCCGATAATGATATACGCCCCAGGGGGTGATGAAAATTGTCTTTCCTACATCTTCTTCATCCATCAGGATCTAGTGATATCCCGCATAACAATCGATGAATGACTGCATCTCATGCTTAGCACAGTTATCAATGAGAATGTGAATGGTTGGCAATGGGAAATTATCTTTCGGGCTAGCTTTGTTGAGATCTCTATAGTCGACAAAAAATCTGATCTTTCCGTCTTCCTTGGCAACCGGAACAACATTGGCTAACCGAGTCGGATATTGCGTCACTTCCACTATTTGAGACTCGATCTGTTTTGTAATCTCCTCTTTGATCTTCAAACTCAACTCATGCTTGAACTTTCGAGTGTTTTGTTTTACTGGACTGAAATCTGGATTGATCGGCAACTTGTGGGACACCATATTCGTACTCAGCCCTGGCATGTCTTTATAAGGCCAGACAAATACATCAATGTACTCCATGAGCAAATGAACCAGGTCTCTTCTTTGGGCTTCAGTCAGATGGACACTAATTCTGACTTCTTTGACAGATTTCTCATCTCCGAGATCCACAGTTTCAATTTCTTCAAGATTTGTCTTGTGTTGATTCTCGAATTATCGAAACTCCTCAGTAACATGTTCGGGTACCTCCTTTTCTTCTTCATATTCCTCGCACTCATCATCACCTACCTCATTTCGTTCACTCGGTTCATGACACAACATGACATTGGCAGGTTTTAAATTAATATTACTGAAATCATAAACAAACAAATTTAGGAAATTAAAAAATAAACAGATAAGTAAACAAACAAATTTTGATAAAAGAGGCTTTTCATTTAAATTGAAAGACAAGCACAAACTTTGGCCATGGCCGAGGGGCATTTTGCCTTTTTAAACATCACAAGGGAATTTAAAAGCTTCAAACAAATAATAATTGCATAAAGGGTAGGTCTCGGGCCTCTTCCGGACTACCACCAATTTTAAAACAAACAAAGACACATGTTTTTTCTACCTAGATGAGCGGGAAATCAGGAGTGGTGTGGAGGTCCAGTTCTGCAATCGCTCCTCAGGTTCTGCATCACGGATGCTTGATGTCCCAGCCTCTTCCTCGATGACCGCATCAATCTCCTCAAAAAGTCCCCAGATTTCTTCCCCGAGACCACCATTGTTGACATTTTCTCATACCGAAAATGACTGGTACAAATGAGGAATTGGCCTGGCCAATGCTTGATCAACACTCTTGTTCTTAATCTCTGCTTCATCAGCATCTGTGGGGACATGCCCCAAACCAAACTTTGCTCCTTTGACAGGAATTTGGACAGGCTCGACAATTCCCTGAAAGTGTTTCCCAATCCGAAACCTGGTTCGAAACTGCTCTGGCGTATGAAAGTAGAAATCATCTTGTACAGGAAGGGTATAGGAGGTTGCGGAGCCAAATTATCACCGGTAGCATTTACCAGCTCCACCGTGTAGAAATCACAACCTCGGGAAACCTCGTGAACGATCGGCGCATACCCATCGGAATGACTCCCCTCACCATGAATGACCAATTCTTGGTCCTTCCAAACATATTTCATCAGTTGGTGAAGGATAAAAGGCACAGCCCCAGCCGTGTGGATAAACGGTCTTCCAAGAAGCAAATTGTAGATGGTATTGATATCCAACACCTGAAACTCCACATTGAATTCTGCAGGTCCCATCTAGATATCAAAATTTACTTCCCCTATCGTGTCTCTCTGCACTCCATCGAAAGCCTCACATTGATCTGATTTTGTTAAACCTTTCCCAAGTCGAATTTCAGCTACTTGAGAGTCAAAAGCGGGCAAATGTAGAGACCGGACCCATCGTCGACCAAAACATAATTTATAACTTTATCCCGGTATTTGATGGTGACGTGCAGAGCTTTGTTATGCATCCTGCCTTCAAAAGTCGGCTCTTCGTCACAAAAACTGATTCAATATCCTCGTATGACTTAGTTTATCATAGGTGCTAGATTGTCACTGTTAGTACCCACATGCACATAAGTATCATCCAAAGCCCTCATCAGAGCTTGCCTATGCAACTGCGAACTCATCAATAAGGCCCACACAGAGATTTGAGCCGGCGTCTTCTCCAAATGTTTCACAATTGAATAATCTTTCGACTGCATTTTTCTCCAGAACTCCTCGGCCTCGGCTTCACTGATCGGCCTTTTTGTTTGGTCCTTCTTCTGCACACCATGGATCAGTTGTTCTGGCGTGTAGCACCTGCCAGATCTGGTCATACCTTGGGTAACAGCCGTTTCAATCACAAAATTTGGTCGGGCAAGAGTTTTTTGTGGCACCGAGGCAACATCCTTCTCAAGTGTCAGAATCACAAACTCTTTCTTCTCTCTAATGCTCAACGAGGCTACAGCCCTTTCCAGCTCATCATGAGCAATCAAAACTATTGCCTTTGTCACGCACCAAACATCATATGTCTCTATCATATTGATAGTGACGCTTCCATAATTTGGCAAAGGATTACTATTGACATTAGGCGCGGCTGTCTAAAGAGAGACCACGTTCTGGTCAATCAGGTCTTGGATCTTATGCTTCAGGTTGATGCAGTCCTCGGTATCATGTCCAATACTGTTGGAGTGATATGCACACCTCTGGTAAGGTCTGTAAAACTTTGAGCTAATGTCGACCGGCTTGGGCCCCACTGGATGAATATATCTGCCGCAGTTAATCGCTTGAACAGCTTTGTTCGGCTTTCAATAAGCGGAGTGAAAATTCTAGCAGGCTTTTTCTCAAATCTAGGATGGGGGGGATCATAATTGCCTGTTTGTGAAGGAGGCATTTGACGATAATTTGGAGCGTTTGGACGGGGGGCTTGATATCTAGGGCATGAGTTTTTCTGGTAATTTGGTTGTGCAGCTTGGTAGTTCGGGGGGGGGGGTTATTTTGGTAAAGTGGAGCTGGGATTTGGTATGTTGGGGAAGGAGTTTGCTAATTTGCCTGAACGTTAGCACAGTTGGGGGCGATGTTCCGGTAGTGATGAGATGGAGTCCTGTAAGGGGAGTTTGGTAGATAGGAGGGGGAGTATTTTGATAACTGGGGGGATTGTTATTTTGATAACTGGGGTGAGAGGTATTTTGGTAACTGGGGAAAGTGGTATTTTTGTAATCAGCCTGTGCATAACAAGCCGGGTACGAACTCTGTGAAGGTCGAGAACTACCTTGGTATGATGAGGATTTCCTTGGAGTCTTCTTCACCTCATAAGAGATAGATGACACATCCTCTCTTTTCTTCTTCAACAAGCCCGAAGATCCGGGCGAGGCAGCAACACGGGAAATCTTCCCGGTTCTCAATCCATCTTCGATAATCTCACCTACCTTGACTATCTCAGCAAATTTTTCTCTAACAAGTAACATGATTCTCTCATAATATTCAGGCTCCTGCACCCGCACAAACACTTCGACAATTTCCTTTCCTGACATGGGAGATCTAACTCTAGCTGCCTCATTTCGCTATCTATATGCGAATTCTCTGTAACTTTCGGTTGGCTTCTGCTTCATCTTCTCCAAGGAGTAACGATCAGGAACGATCTCCACATTGTAGGTGAATCGTTCGATGAAGTCCTTAGCCAGAGCGTTCCAGTTAGACCACTGTCTCGTTTCATGAGACGTAAACCATTCTAGAGTCTCTCGGCTCAGACTTCGGCTAAAAAGCCTCATTAACAAAGCTTTGTCTCTCCCAACTCCTACGACTTGGTCACAGTAGGCCCTCATGTGTGCTAAGGGGTTCCTCGTTCCTTCGAAGATGTCAAATTTTGACACTTTAAACCCTTTCGGGAGGTCTAAATTCGGATGAATGAACAGGTTTTCGTAACTCAACCCGGCGACCTCAGGAATGCAGTTAAACTCCTTCATGACTTTTCTAATTTCCTCCTTCATATCTATCTTGGCGGTTTCTTCCTTTTATCTCCACTCTTTCTCCCTCTCCTCATAGTGGTCTAGCTCCGAACCATAGGCATCATGCTCGTTGGGGACCGGTATCTGGAAAGTGGCTTTTTGCGATAGTGGTGGAGCAATAGAGGGAATCTGGCCATTTAAAGGGGCGTGATAGTTTTGGGGGAAAGTCTGGGGGCTAGTTTACTGGTTTTGGTCAATGAGGGAAGTGCATGGGTTATTCGCGTTTTGGCTGTGACGGGATAGGCTACTTTGGTAGTGGTGCTTGGAGGTTGGTATTTTGAGGAGGGGGTGGTGTTTGATAAGATGCTGAGGCGTAGTGGGGGTTTTGGGTGGTAAGGTCAATGATGGAGGGATTACGAGCAGGACTTGAAGGTGGATTTTGATCTTGTTCCACGTTAGGAGGGGGAATTTGAGCTGGAGGTCTTCCGTCTGGTTGAGCGTTGACAGCAAAAATCGGAGGAGGCAAATCTTGTTTTCTCTACATCTCGACCCTCATCTCAGCAATTTGTTGCATCAACTGTAGGATCAGTTCATTCTGATCAGCAAGGGCGGGCTGAGCCACCACGACATCAGTAAGGCTGGTTTCTTCATTGTTATCACCCATTGTTGCTTTTCCCTTTTGTGAACTTTGACTGGGGAATAAATCTATAGGACCTTTAGATCTAGTGAAATAAGGATGATCGGCGAGTGTATCAACACATATCAGTTCTAACTACTTGTACAGAAAAACAACTCAAAGGCAAATATGTTAGTATTAGGTATGGATGAATAACGCAAAATATCACATAGAAGGCATATAAACACATAAGAGTTGCTTCGTTTGAGAGCATGTTAACCCACGAATAATGGGGACTGATTTTTTGAACAAGCAAGAATTTGCTCGTTTTATTTTGAGGCTAGTGACTCAGAAAGGTTAAATTACGTTGAGCTAAGGTCTTTTTGCTGCATCTCTGGGCATCTGCTGATGTGAATTTAATGTTTCCTTGTAGCATGAAAGAGGGAAAAAGAAAATTTTAAAAGATAAGGGCCGGGCGTCGAAAGGCTGCCTACGTATCTCTCAAGGAGAATTCAGGCCCTACGTAGTTCGAATACGAAAGAAAATTCTCATTTCCATTCATTTATTTCTTGAAGATTACAAGGAAAGTAAAGACATACAATAAAATTCCTAAAGATAGATGGTGCTTTCATCAAGCTTCTTCTTCTGACTGCTACATTAATCACGGGGGGTAAACTCAACTTGAATATTTCCCATGTTGATGAGGGATTCCACGTCATAGTGAAATCCGAGGCACCTTCCAATGTTGTGATTTATGGCGTCATGATAAGGGCAGGATTTCCAGATTTCACTTCCAACGAGATCGATCGCTTCGCCATCTTTTCTAATGGAGGCCAAAACCCTTTTTCGAACCAACTGATTGTAGATCCCCAACAATGTTTTCTTGAAAGGGGTGAAGTAGTGGCAATAAAACAAAGTGTGCTCTGTCACCGGCATACTAGCCTCCGGTTGGTCACAGGTAAGGACGGTGTACTCACCCCACATACATGGGATCTCCCCAATGTTGATCAGGTTGCGGATTGCTGCCTTAAGCTCCACACATTCCTCTATAGTGTGTCCTCTTTGGTTCGGGTGGTAGACACATGTCTTTTGAGAGCTTTCATACCCAAACCCAAAAATGGTTCCTTCGAGAGGGTTCAACATATCTGAAGCCTTAAGGTTCTCGTAAATGAGAACACATGGCACGACTCTTGCCCCCACACTATGTGTCCGCTCATAAGTCGGGAGAGTGATATTTTTGTCTCCTCCTTTCAGACGTCCCAGGAAAGGAGGCATATAGATGATTTCCTCATCGGCATCTTCCTCAGTAGCTTCGGGGTGAGTGTCTTTGGAACCGCTATTGGTTTCTTGATTGAAAAAAGTGCATTTTCCACGTATCTTCTGAAGCCTCATAGTTATATCATTCTTGAAAACGTCATGTTTCTTCCGCATATCAACCGTCTCCTTGTTCATGATAGCATATCTTGTCATCTTAGCCGCCAACTCTGTATCTAGTGCTGCACTTTTCGCCTGCGCGGCTGCGGGGGCTAGTTCCATTTCTATTCTTCATCCTCTCATTTCTCGGATCTCTTGTTTAAATAGGTGCAGTTTCATCCTTAGACTCTCTTCAGTCGTCTTTATCTCGATGTTCTTCCATTTATCCATCTTAGCAGCAATTTTACCTTTTCTAAGATGATAGAGTAATGTTTTAGGCTTTGGTAGTAGAATTTTATTTTCTGGCTGAGAAAATCAAAAACTCGTGGAATTTTGGTCGGACTTTGTGGTGGTGACTTGTATTTGATATTGTATGGATTTTTGGAATTCGTCATTTCTGGTTTACTCTAAAATATATATAAAAGAAAAAATGAATGAGTTTTCAAAAATTCGATTAAACTTGTGGTTTAAGAGAAATCGAATTTCCAAAAGAATAGAGTCACAACTTAATTTTTAGTAAAAAGTCAAGAAAAATCTTAAGTTTTTCAAAAAGATTTAAACAGATAAAATCAATTTAAAACAACAGGGTTCGAAGTTCAATATACATTCCGAGAAGGTGTTAGGCCCTCGGAATGCCCGCTAACTTGCGGTTGACCAGCGATTTGACTAAAATGACTTTGACTAATTTTTGATATTTTAACTAAGTAAAAGAACTCATAACGACTTTGAATAATTTTTTAAAATTTTAACTAAGTAAAAGAACTCATAACGACTTTGACTAATTTTTCAAAATTTTAACTAAGTAAAACAACTATTTTATTTTAACTTATCTTCTAAAATTTTAACTAAATAAAAGAACTTATTTATTTATTACTATTACTATTTTTATCATTTTATTTATCTTAAGGGGGAATGAACTAAAGATAAATTTTCTATAGGGGAATAGTTTAAATGACAGGACTAATTAAAAATAGAGAAAAATACAAGTATTTTAATTTGGACATGATAAAAGTTGAAATGGTTATCCATGGGAATTTAATTAAATTAAACCATAATCAAGTAAATGGTTAGTCAAAATAATAAACAAATAAAGAGCACGGGAGAAAGATATCAATTCTGGGCTTTCGACCCAACTTTAAGAACCTGTCCTAATACTAAAAATGACCAAAAACAATGAATTTGGGCCTATTTAATCAAAATATGCTGCTGGAAATCCTTTGGGGCCTTTTAGGCCCATTTTCGCTGCCACCTGGACCTGTTGTATATTTTGCAACTGTATACCCGTGTATACGGAAGGTATATCGGTTCCTTTTCGAGCTTTTCGTAACTCGAAAATTCAAAGTCCAGCTTTATTTATCCTCTAGGAACCTGTATTCAATTTCCTGCTGGCTGACTCAAGCAACATCAATATTGGGCCTTTATGGCCCAGTAGGAAAATGCGGGAAAAGAGATATAATCCATGAGGATTTGGAGGAGTTTTCACATGCAAACAAAGGATAATACGGATTAGCATTCACATAACAATATCTCAAAACTGTAATCAAGTGAATAATTTAAAATTCTCATGTAGTCGATATATGCTCAAAGTAAGCTACGCTAAGCAAGAATCTAGATGACTTTAATGAAATGAACCAAAACAAAGGAGGAACTAATTTCATTGTACAACACATGCCCATCTAAATGCATTTCCTAAACAACAACAAAATAAGCTAAAATCTAATTCATGGGTTCACCTAAACCCAGATACCAACGAGAGATACTCTTAACCTATCAAGAATGACTAATCTAAATATTTTAACTCTCTCATTTTTTTTATTTTAAAAAAAAATAGATTATAAGGACTGATCAAGAACAAAACAAACCCAAATTACTAATTAAACTTAAACTCGGTAGCTTAAGTAACTTGGAAAGAAACACTCCTAATACTTTTTGAACCCTTAAACAACATTTATGAACAAAATATAGCAGGTAGTATTTAGCCCAAAAAAAAAAATCTACAGGGATGAGGTGTCCAAACAAATGTGACAAAGAACAAAGCATACATGACTTAAAATTGAAGCGAACATGAGTTAAATGTTATCATCTAGTTCTGACATGCATTGCTTGGCTCTTCGTAGCTCTTTCTTCAACTGAGCTATAACTTCGGCATCTTCTGAATGTCGGCGTTGATGATCCAACTCATTCTTGTCATACTTCTCTTGGAGTCGATGAAGTCAAATTTGATGTTTGGCCCCAACATCTGCAATAACATGGGGAACATTTGGACCAGGCTCGATAGTTCCGACGAGGCTCTTCTTTAACCATTCATTGTATTCCATAGAACATTCAGGGCGGAACCTGTTTGGTACCGGTTCACCCAATATCCTTCGGGTCTTCCATGCTTTACGTATGTCTTCAGCATAAGAGACTCGTCTATTTTCATGATCGGTCGCAAATTTCTTCATGTACGCGATTTGGGGAATTTCCTGTTTCCCTCCCAGTTGTCTAAGGACTCGACCGGGAGCATATGGTCTAGTCCCTCTTAACCCGGCAAATATCAAGTAAGGGGTCTTTCCCGCTCGAATCACCATTTGCTTTGTCACCACCAGATTTTATATCGACCACTGCACATTCTCGTCTCTTACCCCTTGAAGTCTTGGATACCAGAATTTTAAACCTCAAATTTTGTTGCAATGATTATGGTACATCCACCAATCGTGACCTGCAAGTTCGTTTAATCGTCTTAATGGGTCTGGTTCTTCTGGATTATGTGCTTTGATCAAGTGCCTCATCATCCACCACTGAAGTATCAGGTTACATCCCTAAAAGAAATGCTCTCCGCTTTGAAATTTTTCCAAAGCCCTATAAATGTCGGCCAAGATCATGGGCGCCAAAGTGTAGTACTTGGTTGCTGACCCGTAGCCCACTCCATAAAAGATAGTGTGAGTGACCATTACTACACTTGTATGGATAATGTAGTTTGGTCCCTGGGGAAATACCATCGTCCCATGTAGGCATATTGCAAAGGCGAGAGGACGTGTCTCCTTCCATTTTTCATCTAAGACAAACTCTTCTTTGAACTTTTCATAAGCTCTTGCACGTCCGAATCGGTAGTAAAGCTTTTGAAGTGGAATGTTCGGCCCGGGCACCTTGTCCGTCCAATCGGCTTTGACGAATGGCAGTTTTTCTTTGATTTCGACAAAATCACATGTTTTAGGGAAAGAAGATCTGTATCGGGTTGACGCTTCCTCTTGTTGCACATACTGACACTCTTGTAACTTGCAATGACTTCTTCAATAGTCGGCATCATTTCCACTTCCCCGAACCGAAACACCATATTGTCACTATCCCAAAACTTTACCATTGTTCCAATTAAACCGGGCCAAGCCACCATTTCCATCAATGACGGGAGATTGCCTATGTGTCTTTGAACTTTTCTCTTGTCTCCTTTGTTCATGAACTTCCACCATACCTGGAGATAAGGATCAGGTATGGTCATCATTCGGGTTCTCAGAGGCTCATGTGCTGGATTCATCCTACAAGAAAAACAGACAAAGGTAAGTTACCCCCACCCCCATTAGATAATTGATTTGTTTTTAAAAATACATATACATCCTTCAATTAACACATAAGTATGATTGTCATTTTATTGGCAAAATGGGCCAAATAGACACAAGATGGGATTCTAATGAGCCCAACACGCCTTGGGTCAACTTAGTTCAAAATGCGCTAAAAGTCGGGATTTGGTTTCGCTCTAGGCTAGTTGACTAGGAGTGACTTTTGAGAGACCGGGAACCCAAGTGGACAACTTAGGCTGGAATTCACGACAACTATTGGATGTATGACAAACCAATAAATTGTCGATAATTTCGAAATAGGGTTGAGTATAAAAAAGTTCGGTTGCGGTTTCACAAAACCGTCATTTGATATACTGTACATACAAGAGAATATGTCATGAAATGCAATGACAGTTATAGCATTTTAAACACATTAAGCACAAATAAACAATTCAGCAATTAATAACAATTAATCAAATAAATCAAATCTTATGGTTAGAACCTAATTAAGTCCTCAGCAGAGTTGTCATTTCTATTTTACTCTAAAATATATATAAAAGAAAAAATGACTGAGTTTTCGAAATTTCGATTAAACTTACGATTTAAGAGAAATCGAATTTCCAAAAGAACAGAGTCACCACTTAATTTTTAGTAAAAAATCAAGAAAAATAGTAAGTTTTTCAGAAAGATTTAAACAGATAAAATCAATTGAAAACAACAGGGTTCGAAATTCAATATACATTCCGAGAAGGTTTTTAGGCCCTCAGAATGCCGGCTAACTTGCGGTTGACCGGCGATTTGACTGAAATGACTTTTACTAATTATTGAAATTTTAACTAAGTAAAAGAACTCATAACGACTTTGACTAATTTTTTAAAATTTTAACTAAGTAAAAGAACTCATAATGACTTTGACTAATTTTTCAAAATTTTAACTAAGTAAAACAACTATTTTATTTTAACTTATCTTCTAAAATTTTAACTAAGTAAATGAACTATTTTATTTTAACTTATCTTCTAAAATTTTAACTAAATAAAAGAACTTATTTATCTTAACTTATTTATTTATTACTATTACTATTTTTATCATTTTATTTATCTTAAGGGGAATTGAACTAAAGGAAAATTTTCTAAAGTGGAATAGTTTAAATGACATGACTAATAAAAAATAGAGCAAAATACAAGTATTTTAATTTGGACATGATAAAAGTTGAAATGGCTATCCATGGGAATTTAATTAAATTAAACCATAATCAAGTAAATGGTTAGTCAACATAATAAACAAATAAAGATCAAGGGAGAAAGATATCAAGTCTGGGCTATCGGCCCAACTTTAAGAACCTGTCCTAATACTAAAAATGACCAAAAACAATGAATTGAGCCTATTTAATCAAAATCTGCTGCTGGAAATCCTTTGGGGCCTTTTAGGCCTATTTCTGCTGCCACCTGGACCTATTGTATATTTTCCGACTATATATCCGTGTATACGGAAGGCATATTGGTTCCTTTTCGAGTTTTTCGAAACTCAAAAATTCAAAGTCCAGCTTTATTTATCCTCTGGGAACCTGTATTCAATTTCCTGCTGGCTGACTCAAGCAACATCAATATTGGGCCTTTATGGCCCAATAGGAAAATGCGGGAAAAGAGATATAATCCATGAGGATTTGGAGGAGTTTTCACATGCAAACAAAGGATAATACGGATTAGCATTCACATAACAATATCTCAAAATTGTAATCAAGTAAATAATTTAAAATTCTCATGTAATCGATATATGCTCAAAGTAAGCTACGCTAAGTAAGAATCTAGATGACTTTAATGAAATGAACCAAAACAGAGGAGGAACTAATTCCATTGTACAACACATGCCATCTAAATGCACTTCCTAAACAACAACAAAATATGCTAAAATCTAATTCATGGGTTCACCTAAACCAAGATACCAACGAGAGATACTCTTAACCTATCAAGAATGACTAATCTAAATATTTTAACTCTCTCTTTTTTTATTTTTCTTTTTAAAAAAAAAAAGATTATAAGAACTGATCAAGGACAAAACAAACCCAAATTACTAATTAAACTTAAACTCGGTAGCTTAAGTAACTTGGAAAGAAACACTCCTAATACTTTTTGAACCCTTAAACAACATTTATGAACAAAATATAGCAGGAAGTATTTAGCTCAAATATAAAAAAAAAATTAAAAAAAATCTACAGGGATGAGGAGTCCAAACAAACGTGACAAAGAACGGAGCATACATGACTTAAAATTGGAGCGAACATGAGTTAAATGCCAATTACTCAAACAACAACCCACTGTAGATTATAATTCCCTCTTTTTTTTCTTTTTTCTTTTTTCTTTTTTTTTAAGAATAAAGTGGTCATTCATATCTTCTCCGAAAGCTACAACAACAGGCATTAAAATCGACACGATATCAAGGCAAAAATTTCGATATAAGACCACAAAAACCTAAGACAAATGATATCGAATTGTAAGATGCGAGATGGATGAACAACAACACAATATTAAGGGAAAACTCGTGCTAAACTAATACTCTATCAAGTAGATGACAAACATACTGCTTCAAATCGAAAACACAGAATGAAGATGGAACTATTACTACTTGGAAAGGCACAAGAGAAATAACGAAATGAGTTTTGACACTTGACATATAATCACACTGAGAAAATTATTTCAACAAACAAAGACAATAAAACCATGGTGGTTGACAAATGAATAAACCGAGATTGAGGCGAGTACATCAATCATGAATTTGAGAAGAACACAAACAACAATATAAGTTCAAATGAGCACTAAGGCATCTTGGAGACGAAAAACAAACAATGACAATAGATTATCAAACAAATTCTACCCCTGATTAGTAGCCAAAAAGAGTCGGAAGTATTTTCAAATACTAACATGTAAGCAGCCCACACAGTCAAGAATCGAACAACACACGTTAAGAGCAAAAGTTGCTTGAAGAGAGATGAATATTACCTTCTAAGGTGCAGCGAACAGGGACGAAAATGAGTAGACGAGCGTCGACTCTTCCACCACCCGAATTCGAATAGCCAACCCAGAACTTCAAGCTAACTTCGAACATGAAAACTTCTCGCTTCTTCGAATTAAAAGAGGAGAACCGTCCAAAACGTTTAAGTACGAAAGTTGTTCAAAGAATAAACCACCCTTTTCTTGACTCCAAATTTCCAACTAAAACAAACTCCTAATTTTTCCCAATATTTTTTCTCTCTGCCTTCGAAAGAATTTTTCAACTAAAATCAAATCCCCCTTCTACCAATGAATAGAAAAGATGTTATATAGGGGAAATTAGAGTAGATTTTAGGGGGGAAACGGATAGAAATTAGGGCCAACTCGAATTTCAAACTTCATAAAAAGTTTTCACCATTAGAGAAAAACATACTTTTCTGAGATCTTCAACCCCATTCCGGAAGAGGAAATGGGGACAGCCGCGTGCTGTTGGAAACGTGCGATTTGAAAGGGACATAGAGGAAGAAAACAAAAATTGCAGCGCTACTCACTGTGTTGGAGCCGTTACTGCTTCCGTCTATCGATGTGAGCTCCTGTTAATGTGAGGGATGAGAAAGGAATTGCTGGGTCTTTTTTGTGGAACTGATTTGGACCGAGTTGGGAGAATTAATAGGTTGGGTCGGAGGAAAGTTGGAAGAATGGGCTGAAGTTATTTGAAAATTGCAATTGTTGGTTGGGTATATTTGGTATTGCACGTATGTTGTTGTATTGTAATGGGCTAGATTTCTTTGGTGTTTGGAATGTGAATTATTTGGGGAATGGGCTGGAAAATTTGGAAAATTGAGTGGGCTGTTGCTATACGTTATATGTATTGTTGTTTGTGTATTGTTGTGATGGGTATGGTATGAGTTTGGGTCGGTTTATAGGGGTTATTTTAGAAGAGGAAGTGGGCTGGCAACTAAGGGGGATTGGGCTGAAAATGGCCCAATATTTGTTACTTTAAAGGTTTAAAAAGAGGTAAAGGAGATGGCAAAAATCGTAAATAAGGTATAGCCACATTGAATTTAACTTGTGACTTCGGCTAAAAATCTAAATAAGATGAATTATCTAATTAGTTAACAAACTTCTTAATTTTAACGACATTAATTAATTTAACTAAAATATAATTAAATTAGATGCAAATTAATTAACTCGAAATTACAACTATAACTTAGACCAAACTAAATTAATAAAATATTTAACTTGAAATGTGAAATCTTCGGGGATGATTATTAAATATTTATAAAAAAACATACTAATAATATATATAATTACATAAAGCAAATTTATTGTTCAAAAGTTATAAAATTTACAAGGCTATTTTAAAACTTGAAAATTGTAACTATAACTTAAACTAAAGTGAATTAATAAAACACTTAACTAAAACGTAACGTCTTTGGAGATGACTTTATAAAATATATTAATTAGGTAAGAACATATTTACCACCTAAAATGTTGTAGAAATGACTAAAAATCATCAAAACCTCTAAAACATTTCGAATTTTGATAAAACTAATTATTTCAAATCGTTTGAAATTAAGAAGTTCGAAAAGTAACTTCTATCGTGGAGGGTCAAAATTGGGTGTCAACATAATATTGATTGCAAATTTGATTATGTAAAATTAATTTGATAAAAAATATTAATTAAATTTTTATGTTCTTTAACTTCATTAAAAAAATGAATACGTACAATTAATTTAATAAAAACAAAAAAATAATTAATAATTCTATAATAGATATCTAAAATAATTTATCTCTATAGAATGATCTTAATATTAATAGTTATTCTTTTTTCTTCGTAATTTGACTCTCAAATGCACTTTTTAAAAATGATTAGTCAAATACAATTTGTTTATCAAAAGCACTTTCAAATTAATTAGCCAAACAAAAATTATTATTTTTTCAAAAACATTTTCTTAAAAAGATATTTTTTTAAAAAATATTTCTTAAATAAGATATTTTTATCAACAATGCTAAACAAGCTCTAAATTCAAAAAAGGCAACTATGAAAAAAGAATGGAAAAGTACATGGTTTCTAAAGTCATCGCAATCTTGGCATGGGAATTTCATATGAAAGCTACAACACACAAATAGTGTTATTTGGTTTACAAGTTGTACTTTTTACTCATTAAGTAAGTGTATATACCTTTACTACAATGTCAAGCAGCATGTGTTAATTATATTATATCCACTCAAATAGTCTTATTTGGTTGGCTGTAGCCTATAGGCAAACCAAAGTCTTGAAAGTGCACGGGTGTATTGAAAGTGATTTAGAACCAAATCAAGTTGGAAGCTACATAAAACTAGTTGTCAATAGAACCAAATCTAGGAATTAACCTCTTAATCCATCCCCCTCAGAGTAACAACTCTCTTACCCAACAAACTAAGCAATAACTCTATTGCTCACTAAACCAATTAACTCTAGCTAAGCTTCAGAATTGTCAACAAGTATTGAAACAAAACTAATTCCTTTATAACTTAGGAATAGATCTTACAAGAATAAGCACTGAAATATAAACCCTAACAACAACTAAGAACGATGATAACTCAATTAGGTAAGGCTTAAAACATGTCATTAGTTGGTAAGGCCTTAAAATGCGTCACTAGTTGGTAAGACTTGCTTACTTATATACCCAACATCTCTCCTGTGTTTTATCGACGTGAGACTTCTTATTTTAAGTTGGGGTGACACATACACTCTCTCTATGGACTCAGCATCTTCGCTGAAGTTTTCCCCACTACATGATATTTGCCTAGACTGAGTACTACTGATGTTTGCTCCGCCTTATCAAGATTTATCTTAACTTAGTTGAACTCTGGCCCATGGGCGTAGCTATAGCTACCCAGGGTGTTCAGGAGTGGCTCAGATACCATTCGTAACAGCCCAACCCTCTAGTAGTGATATTGTCCGCTATGGGCTTAGTCCCGCACAACCTTATAAAAACGATCACTAGTTGATAAGACTTGCTTACTAATTATATATCCAACATCTCTCTTGTATTTTATCGATGTAAGACTTCTTATCTTAATTTTGGGTGTCACATGTTCAAGCTTTTTTCTCAATTTGAGTTATCATTTGTTATCTTTATACTCCATTAGATAATAATAAATGTGAGAGAAATAATAATGAAAATATTAATCAATGAATTTTTGAACTATATATCTCTATTAATTAATTGGAAGAGTATATTATTAAAAAGGGTAAATTGGTCGTATAGTATATTTTAATTTTAACATTAGCATAAACAAGTAATTAAAACGATAGTTGCGCAAATATTAAAATAAGAGAGATAAATATAATATCGTATATCGCAATAATGATAATATGACAAAAGAGGTAAATGATGAATTATGTATTCGATAAAATATGTTCGAGTTTAATTTTCAACGGTTCAAATCATTTGGCATTCTATAAAATTATGATAGAATTATGTATTCGATAAATTTGGCATTCTATAAAATCGGTCATATATATAACTTTTTTTTTTATTATTTTTCATTCCATGTTTGATATTAGCAAGCTACCTTGACCATCTTCCGAAGTTCTAAATAATTTACTGATCAAAGGCTATAAGGACGGACTGCTCTACATTCAGCCACACCACAGTGACCCAAAGCGATCATTGAAACCTGATTAAATTAGGATATAATTTAATTCTTAAATAATTAAACTTACAGTTTTTTTATAAATTGATTATGGCTTAAATAAACTTATTGAGATTGTCTATCCATGCACTTCCCCATGCACCCGCTAGGGGTGTACATGACTGGGTTGGTTCAGGTTTTTCAAATATCAAACCAAATAATTTGTGTAAAAATATTTAATTTATAAACCAAACCAAACTAATAAAATTCGGATTTTTTTGGGTTTTCAACCTCGAGTTGGTTCGGGTTTTTCAAATACCAAACCAAACCATTGTGTCGAATATTTAAATTTATAAATCAAACCAAACTAATAAACCTCGGATTTTTTTTTCCAGATTTTTGGATTTTTTCGGTAAAGTTTGCATACAAACATATAATTAACTTGTGCTCTAAATATTTCTTTAGTCCAACTAAAATACAATTTTCTAAGGTGTTTCTTAAGAAAATAACACATAATATGAGATGAGTACTGATGACACTAAAATATTCAATAAAAAATAATAATGAAATCATCATATAAAATAAATATTGCAAAGTCATAATGAAAATGATCATAATTTAAAAGTACTAAATCATGCTAAAATAAGTTTAATAAGTATTAGTTA
>JAJOOF010011756.1:0-21809 GCA_029582545.1 Solanum lignicaule
GTATTGTGGAGGAACAAAAATAGAGAAGAGGTGACCTGGGAAGCTGAGGATGGCATGAGGTCCAAATATCCTCACTTGTTTCATACCCCAGGGTGATGTCATATTAGTTTATATTAGGGCAGTAAGGTAAGATACCTATATATATATATATATATATATACTTTTTCTTATTATCATTATTATTGTGGTTGTCATTGTATATCTGCTCGCACTGTTGTGGTGGAGCTATAACGCTTAGCTATTTATGTTGTCATGTGAGACGCCTAGGTTAGAAATTTTACATTTCAGGTTCCTGGATAGTGACATTTACAAAGGATACACTGCATAAATTTTGGCAACTCCTAAGACTGAAGAGCGTGACTCAGATTTTCATTCGAGGAAGAATGTTTCTAAGGGTGGAAGGATGTAACACCCCGACTTTTAAAAACGTCTAAATTAACTCGTATCTTTATGGAAAGACAAGGAGGGTGAGTAATAAATTAAAAATGATGTGTTATGTGATATTTTAAGTGTTCAAGTGTAGCATCTCAAGTTTTGAAGTTAGGTAAGTAACAAAATAAAATTTGGCGAAAGTTACCGTAAATTCCTTTTTAAACATTTGTCTGAAATTTGAGTAAAATGTCTCGGACTTTTTCTCCCAATCTATTAAGATTTATGGTCCCCGCGAGTTACGAAATCGAAGGTCTACGAGTCTAGTTTCCAACGCATCAAACCGTTCATTCATACGACTTTATACTAGTGAGATATTCACATTTTTGTGGGACTGCGCAAGCAGGCACGTGAGGTGGGGCCCTAAGTCGGTGGAATGTTACATATATCTTCTCCTTCGACCTTTTTCACCATTTTTAAGCTAAAAAAAGAGAAATTAGAGAAACCCATTTCTAGGATCAAGTGAAATATAGATTTTCTCAACTTAAGTCCTTGACGAAAGTTGTTCTATGCGTTGGGCTCATCATTATGGTATAATTTGTTTTATCGATTGCGTAGCATATCACACTTTAGTGTTGGGACAGCAAGGGTTTGGATATATTTGAAGGTTTTGAAGCGTATTATGACCTTAAGATCGAGGTAAGACCCTTCTTTCATCGACTCTAGCTTTTATAAGCAGCAAATAGCAATTTGCGATGGAAATACATATATTTTATCGTATTGTCATGGTATCTTTTATTTTAGTGTGTTGATTATGGTCCTACCTTGTTATAGTATCGGGGGAGTATTGAGTAAAAGTCATTAGGCCACGTGAATTTAGCGAAAAAGGTATGTTAAGGCTATTCCCTACTTACGACATGTTTCCTTAAAGCTTAGAAGCAATGTATTTGGGTTGTTATCCTTGATATACTTGTAGCCGTGATTGTTGATTGTTGGCTGCTCGAGTTGATATAATTCTCCCTTGTCGGGATTCTTATTCCATTAGTAGCGTCCTTATGTTGGACACGACTTAGAGGTTATTTGTATAGGTTACTTATAACTAAATTGCTCGCTTTTAGCGGTTGGATTATTGTCGTTGGGGCTATTGTGGTTAGCTGCAGGAATGTGATATATGCCTAAAAGGGCTATGTTCTGCCTACAGGGCTATATGGATGCCTAACAGGGCTATGAGTTGCCTACAGGCCTATATAGACGCCTAAGAAGGCAATGTGCTTCCTACAGGGTCATGTTGTTGCCTAAGAGGGCTATGAGTTGTCTATAAGCTACGTTGATGCCTAAGAGAGTTATGTGCTACCTACGGGGCTATATTAATGCCTAAGAGGGCTATGTGACTGCCTACGGGGCTAGGGGACTACTAATAGGGGTATATAGGCTGATTGGCACCTTCCGGGCTTGTGGGGGCCTGAGTAGGTGGTCTTGTGTGCTGTTTGTACCTGCCGAGCTTATGTGGGCTTGGTTAGGTTGTTGTTTTATTATTTTTGATAAGTTTAGATTTAGGAGCAGGTCAGTACACTTATTTTAGCCTTGATTTATTTATTGGATTATTCCAGTATATCAGGATACCTCATCATAGTCTATTGCCTTTCATACTCTGTACATTATTTTGTACTGACGCCCTATTGCCTTGGGGGCGCTGCATTCATGCATGCAAGTCCTTACAGACGACTGAGTAGACCTCCTCAGCAGCAGGATTGACTTTTATCCAGTTGGCTAGCTCCTTTCCTCTGGAGCTGCCAGAGTTGAGAGGTTTGTTACCTTTTGTTGTATATATCTTTATGAGTAGGCTAGGGAGTTGTCCCACTAATCTTTACTACTCTTAGAGGCTTGCAGACTGGTGTGTGGGGTTTATAGCTATGTTATGGCCATGCTGGCCTATGTTGTTGGTTTGCGGAAGCTTGTGAGTTGTTTGATGTATTGTATTGATATATACCTGCTTTTAGTTTTGGTATAGATATCATGGTGGCCTCAACGGTCCAATCAGGACTTCTGTGCTAGTTGACTATTTATTTATATGATCTCCTGGGAATAGCTATTTCTTTTATAGATCAGTTGACAAGGGCCTTGTCGGCCGATGGCTTAGTTTTAAGCTGAGATATACTTGTTTGATTTCTTGATTGCGTGTGGCTGCCATGCGCTAGTAGCAAATGGTTCAGCAGGGTCGGCTCGGGCCTACGTTTTGGCATTAGGAATCTGTTGCGCCCCTCGAGTTTGGGGCGTGACAAAGACTATGCTAAGTTGTATCTTCAAGAGGTGGTAATACTTCATGGGGTTCCGGTCTCCATTATTTCAGACAGAGGTGTGCAATTTACTGTACAGTTTTGGAAGTCATTCCAAATAGGCTTGGGTTCAAAGGTGAACTTAAGTACTGCCTTTCTTTCTCAGATAGATGGGTAAGCAGAGCGCACTATTCAGACCTTAGAAGATATGTTAAGGGTTTGTGTTAATGATTTCAAAAGGAATTGGGATGATCACCTACCTCTCATTGAGTTTGCTTACAACAGTAGCTACCACTCGAGCATCCAAATGGCTTCATATGAAGCTCTTTATGGGAGAAGATGCAGATCTCCTATTGGATGGTTTGAAGTTGGTGAAGCAGGGTTGATAGGACCAAATTTGGTTTATCAAGCTATGGAGAAGGTGAAAGTGATTCAAGAGAGGTTGAAAATGGCGCAGAGTCATCAGAAATCCTACACTGATGTTAGGAGAAAGGAGCTAGAGTTTGAAGTAGATCATTGGGTATAATCTAAAAGTTTCACCCATGAGGGTGTTATGAGGTTTGGTAAGAAGGGTAAACTTAGTCCCCGATATATTGGACCTTATAGAATATCTAAGAGGATTGACAATGTAGCTTATGAGTTGGAGCTACCCCAAGAGTTAGCAACAGTTCATCCGGTATTTCACGTCTCCATGTTGAAGAAGTGCATGGACAATCCTTTATTGATCATACCAACTGAAGATATTGGAATTAAGGATAACTTATGTTATGAGGAGATTCTTGTTCAGATTCTAGATTGACAAGTTCGCAAGTTGAGAACAAAAGAGGTAGCATTAGTCAAAGTCCTTTGGAGGAACCAATTTGTTGAAGAAGCTACTTGGGAAGCCGAGGAGGATATGAAGAAGAGATTTCCACATCTCTTCGAATTCGGAGAAGTTCCGAATTAAGGTACTAATCCTTTCTTAGTATTTATTTATAAGTTGGCATATTGTTTTGCATTTGCTTGGGGGTGTTTGAACTGAATGTTGCATGTTTCATCCTTAGCCTAGTAAGAGTAATCTCATTCGAGGATGAATGTTCTCAAGGGGGAGATATTGTAACATCTCGCAATTTGAAATAACTAGCAAGAAGCTAATAATTGGAAATAGTCATTTTTGGAAAGAATGAAAATTTGGAAATTTTATTAAGTTAGAATAAGTTGAGTTTTGGCCAACTTCAAACGGCCATATATTCTAGATCAGGATAAGTTAGAGGTACTTCCAGATATGGTAGGAAAGCTCTTGGAATGATATTTCCAACGCCACTGATTTCGCACGATTCCGAATTCGTATGAGTGAGTTATGCCCTTTGGAAGTTGGGCTATTGGAATAAGGAAAGTCCATTCCGGATTTTGAAAGGGTAGTTTGATCTTTTTCTTGCCCAATTATTTTATTTCGTTTTTTTTGTAATTAAGTTAGGGTCTAATCAGAATTAGATCAGTTTACTCTTTTACCAAAATACACTAGGGCTTGGAGAAAAGAGAAAAGAAGAGCAGAAAGGAGAAGAGAAGCAAGATTCGTCAAGATCATCGAGTTTAGCTTGTGGATTTCATCGGGGGTGATCCCTACAAGGTATGTGAGATCACATAGCGTTGGGTTAGTTCACCCACGCGCCCAACTTGATTCAATTTCAGCAAAGTATATTGATTTGAAAGTAAATCCCTTAAATTCTTGATGAAGTTCGTTTGAATCCTTGTGGGTTGTGTGGTTGGAGTTTTCTTAAGATTGATTCATGTTTTTAGTTGTGTTTTCGAATGGAATCTGATGTTATTTGAGGGTATAGATGGTTCTAAGTGTTTGGAGAAAGAACCAATGGAGTTAGATGGTTTAGAGCTGAAAATTGAAGAAGAAATTTCGTCGAGCAAATCTGGGTTGTGCCTCCGCTTCGCAGACCTGCTCCCCAGATTTGGGAAAAATAGTTTCGTGTCGTGGAGTGGTCACATACCGTTCTTCCTCAAAGTTGTTTTCGAACCAAAAATTTAAATACTTCTCCGCGTCGCGGACCCACCCTCAAACAATGATTTCTTGATCTTTTCTCATGTTTAGCTATCTAAAATCATTCCTAAACATCATGAGATCTCTCCTATCACAAATCACAATTCTTCAATCCATAATTCAATTCAAGGAAAGTTAAGAGTCAAGTTAGAACTTAAGAAGCAAGTCAAGAGAAGTTCTTTAAAGTTTTCAAAAAGTCTTTTCCAAATGTTTTAACTTTGTTTTAAGACTTAAAGTTCAAGTTGAGTAAAGATTAAAGAGTAAAGTTTGAAGTTCATTTCTTCAAATAGTATATGGGGACTATGTATTCACAAAGGGTTTAAAATGTTTTCACATTTAAACAAGAAAGGAAACATCGATTTCCAAAGAGCCTTCGAGATAGTTTTCAGAAAAGAGTAATCGCTTTCTAAATGAAGCAAGAGAGGAAACTTTGATTTCCAAGACAGCCTTTGAGCTAATTTTTTGAGCACTAATGTCAAATCACAGAAAGAAGTATGTTCTAAACATAAGAACTAATATCATTATTTAAGGAGTACTATTGAGCACCGATATGGGGGAGAGTTCAAACAACTCACATCCCCCATAAACCATGTGGCCATCATGGGTAGAAAAGGGTAATACTTTTTAGATGATTCCTTTAGTGCTTTTTAGCATATGCTAGTGGATCCACTTAGTAGTTTAGGTTCTATACCCCCGGCAAGGTATAGGACGGCCCTGGTAGCGTGAGGCAAAACGTTGTATCATCACAATAGCTCATATGTGATGGTTGTCGGTTAGAGAAACTCCCACATAAGTAATTGTATTCTTATATACACAGTTTATTGTATTTTTACATACATTTCAGAGTTATATGTGTCTTTGCATACACACAGAGTTGACATCATGTTTTAAACAACTTTTCTTTATATTGCACTTGTTTTAAACTGCTTTATATTGAAATGAGTTCAGTTATGTTGAGTTGAGTTGAGCCACGTAAGATCTTTAAATTCTTTTCAAGCATATGTTGTGTTTAGTATTCCAACTGGCATACTCGTACATTCAATGTACTGATGCCAGTTGGCTTGCATCTTTTTATGATACAGACACAGGTAACTATGATCGGCATCCAGCGCATCATTGATCCAGTGAGCACTCCAGAGTCAGTTGGTGAGTCTCATTGCATTCCGGAGGACTCCTTTTATTGCTTTCGGTTACTTTGTTATTAGTTCATTAGGATGTCGTGGAGTTTGTCCTGACATCCATCTTAGTTGTTTTAGAAGCTTCATAGACAGTCAGATGTTAGTTCTTTAGTCTTTTCATTGTCATTTCATATGTTAAGACTTGAGTTTCCATTTTGGCCAAGTTGAATGTTTGACTTTTAAGCATTCTCAGTATTTTATTATTCAAGTAAGTATAGTGCTTTTGATCATTATAAATATGCATAGAGTCTTCCGCTGAGTTAAGTAAGCCAGGCCAAGGGTTCGCTTGGGGCCAGCAATGGTTCTCGAGTGCACGCCACGTCCAGGGTGTAGGCTGAGGAGTGACACGCAGCCTTCTAATTATAGATGTGGCGCGCTTCACACTGATAACTAGGACTCTACTGACACGGCTTCATAGACTTCCTAGGACTCTTGAACTCTGTGCTCTGATACCAAGTTTGTTACGCCCTGAGCCTACACCCCAGACGTGGCTGGCACTCGAGAACCATTGATGGTCCCAAGCGAACCCTTGGCTTGACTTACTTAAACACAAGAAATAGTTTCAAAAGGATAGCCCATGAAATGTCTTAAAGAAATATCAACTTGGCCAAAATGGCAACTCAAGTCTTAACATAAGAAATAACAATGTAAAGACAACTAAACTACTAACTGTTTGACTGTCTATGAAGCCTCTAAAACAAAGAGGGATGTCGGGATAAGACCCTCGATCATCTTAACAATGAAATACTGAAACCAAAGTAAAAAGAGTCCTCCAGAATGCAATGAGGCTCACCAAATAACTCTGAGTGCTCAACTGGATCAACGAGGCACTGGGTGATGATCCTGGTTACCTGTGTCTGCATCATAAGAAGATGCAGGCCAACTGATATCAGTACATTGAATGTACGAGTAAGCGAGTTGGAATGTTAAACACAACATAGGCTTGAAAAGATTCTGAAAGAAACACTTACATTGGCTTTACTCAACTCCTGAATAACTTAACTCAATATAAAGCAATAAACATATGCAAATATGTAGAAAGATTGTAAAACAGTGGAAAACAACTTAGTTCGTTAAATAAAATGCAATAACAAACTCAACTTTAGTCATATAATAAAGTAATATAGTTTGTGTGGGAGATTCTCTAACCAACAACCACCATTATGAGTCTAAGTGGTGATACAGTGTCTTGCCCACACTACCACAACTGTCATATACTTTACTGTCATATAGAACGCCTTAACTAAGTGGATCCACTAGTCTATGCTAAAAGCATCTTAAGGAGTCATCTAAAAAGTATGATCCTTTACTACCTATGATGGCTACATGGTTTATGGAGATATGAGTTAATATGAACTCGCATCCCCATCTCGGTGCTCAATACTACTCCCAAAATATACTTAGCTCATATGTTTTTAAAACAAACTTCTTTCTTTGGTTTGAGATAATTATTCAAAACTTAGCTTAAAAGCTCTCTTGAAATCGATGTTCCCTTTCTTGTTCAAATGTGAAAACATTTTAAACTCTTGGGAATACTTAGTTCCCTTATAACTTTTGGAGAAATGAACTCAACTATTTACTCTTTGCTTAACTTAAAACTTAAGTCTTAGAACAAAGTTAAAACGTTTGTGAAAGACTTTTGAAAAACTTTAATGAACTTCTCTTGACTTGCTTCTTAACTTCTAAACTTGAATCTTAACTTTCCTTGAATTGAATTATGGATTCAAGGATTTTGATTTGTGATAGGAAAGATCTCATGATGTTTAGGGGTGTTTTTAGATAGCTAAACATGAGAAAAGATTTTTTTTTAAAAATCACTTTCTGAGGGCAGGTTTGCAACGCGGAGATGTATTTAAATTTTTGGTAGCGAAAATACTTTTTGAGGCAAAATGGTCTGTGACCGCTCCGCTCCGCAAAATATTTTTTCCCAAATCTTGGGAGCAGGTTCGCGACGCGGAGCCAGTGCCCAGATTTGCCCGACTAATTTCCTTCTTCGTTTTCCAGCCACAATTTGCCCAAACTCCGTTCTTTTGCCCAAATTCTTTTTAGATATAGATACCCAACAAATGTACCTAAGAACCTAACTCCAACCAACTCAATAATTTGACGTAATGATCTCAGAAACTTCTCAATCTCAGCCCAATTCAAGAACGCATCAAATTCAAGAATACATATCAAGGACATCAATTTTCAAACTCTTTTAGGACGAATGCACGCTGAAATAAACATGTTTGGTACGTGGGTGAACAAACCAAACGTTATGAAAGATATCTTGTGGGATTAAACCCTTGGTGAAATCCACACGAAAATCTCCAAGAAATTGACGAACTTTGAACTTTTCTTCTCCTTTCTCCTCTTTTCTCTTTTCTCCAAGCCCTAGCGTGAACTTCAACTTTTCTAAACTGGTCTAATTCTGATTAGACCCTAACTTAATTACCAAAAATAAAATAAAACAATTGGGCAAGGAAAAGACTAAAGTACCTTTCCAAAATTCGGATTAGACTTTCTTTATCTAAACAGTCCAACTTCCAAAGGGTATATCTCACTCATACAAACTTGGAATCGCGCAAATTTGGTGGCGTTGAAAAGGTAATTCAACGATCTTTCCTACGGTATCTGGAAACACACCTAACTCAGTCTGAGCTAGGATTTATGGTCATTTGAAGTTGACCAAAAACCCAAACTTAATGAATTTTCAGATTTTTCATTCTTTCCTAAATGACTATTTCCAATTCTAACTATTTCTAGTTCTTTCAATCTAGCGAGATGTTACCGTTTTGTATGTTGGATCTGGATCTGGAAGAAGTACCCGGTGAAGAAGTGTCATTTTTGAAGTGCCAATATTAGGATAAATCGTTCAAAAGTATTGAATTGGATTTGGAAGAAATGTCAAGTGAAGAAGTGCCATTTTCGAATGTCAATATTTGGAAAGTTGATGAAATCGTTTAAGCTCAAAGTGATAAAAAACAACTTTATGGCATGTTGCATTTTGTATCTAAACTATCAAATTGTATTCTTTACTGTTTTTATTGTCTGTTGCATTTTGTATGCATTACAAAATTCATGTGGTATCTTGCTAAAATTTGAGTTTTTTAGGTGTAGCTTGTATTTATTTTGTAGGTGGTATGCATTTCAAATTATGTATATGTTTAATTTTGTATTATATTATAGGACAATAGATAAATAGTTTTACAGAATTTTGTATGCTATTCTAAATTAGGCTTCATACAATTTTGTATTTTTTTTAAATTTTGTATTCATTCTAACTATATGTCAACAAGTATTGTATTTTTTGTGCTCACTTTGTATTTCAATATCATTTTGTATTTCAATCTCACTTTGTATGCCAACAAGTTTTGTATTTTTATTTTGTATTAATTCCAAATGTATGCCAACAAGTTTTAGATTTTTTGTGCTCACTTTGTATTTCAATCTCACTTTGTATGCCAACAAGTTTTGTATTTATTTTTTATTTTGCATTAATTTTGTATGCTAATAAGTTTTAGATTTTTTGTGTCCACTTTGTATTTCAATCTCACTTTGTATACCAACAAATTTTATATTTTTTTATTTTTATTTTGTATTCATTCTAAAATCTTATTCACTGCCAGCAAAAATCTTAAATCAATCAACTTCAATTCGACAGATTGAATATTTTCAATGGAGTGCTAAAAATCATATTGGGAATTTGAGGAATAAGGAAGAGAGTAGCCATGTCGATTGTGGAACCAAACACGTATAATAGGAAAGGGATTTTGCATATTTTAATCCCAAAAATAAAAGATGAAAAGAGCATAAGAGTAGTGGAAAAAAAAACTAAGCCGACTTAAAGTTATACCAAAATTATGATTAGTAATTATGGTAACTTTGTTGGTTTAAATTTAAAAATTACCTTATTTGAAATATTATTTCCCCTGATTTTCTCCATTCTGTTATTAAATAATTGTATTTTTTCAAATAAAACAAATGACAAAAATACATAAATCAACAATATAACAAACTAAAATATTGACATTTCTAATAAATATTGAAAGTTTGGCTATGAGGTTCCATTAAATGTTAAAATATTGTTGTTTTGAAAATTTTCCCTACTTTAAATAGGTCAATATGAAGATATCATGAAATTAATTATTTTTTCAATATTATTTTCAAGTGTATCGGATCAAAATATGAATCATGTGTGGTTTTATAAAATAAAATAAAATTTTAAAAATAAAATTTTTATTATTTATTTGAGAAGGGTTTAAATTTAGACCAATCACATTAAGCAACATAATAAATAAATATTTAATAAATATACTTTACGGGAGCTATTAAAAATAAGGGCAAATATGAGCCAAAAGATTAACATCATGAGTATTTTTGAGCCAAGAGGTGGACGTCAGGGGTATTTTAAGGCAGAAAGGTGGATGGAGGGTAATTTTGTACCAATTCAAATAATTGAGGGGCATTTTAGGCCCTTCTCCGTTCTTAAAGAGATAATTCTGGTATATTCTTTAGATACAAGCAATTTCCTTTTAGAACCAACAAAGTCCTAGTATATATACTATTAAGTTTTTCTTTTGATATTTTACGAGATCCCTTACATTTATTTAGAACTTAAGATATAACTTTTCAGAATAGACATGTTCTTCACAAACAGATGTGTCAATTTAAGACCTCCAAGTATTACAAACTAATTCAACACATTGGATATCACACAGATGTACATGTATATGAACAGATATATATATATATATATATATATAATATACACTGATATATAAAAAAGATATACATAATTATACACCATCTAGAGAAATTTTAATGTGTTGAAGACACAAATTTGTTGAGGTTTCATGGTGGCGACTCATTGAATATTTTCAGTTTGTAAGGAAAATTAGCTTTCTTTTCTTGAACTTAATTTTTATGAACCATTGTTATTAGGAGAAACTAAGTAAATATCCCATAAAAGAAAAATAATTATAAATATATATCCCTTTATATTCATACCCCCACTAAACTGATACTAAATCAGTATCATATATTGTATTGGTATCATTGATACTGATAATTTCGCTTAATTGATCCTAAATCAGTGTGTATATATATATACACACTTTATTGGTATCATTAAGGTTTCTTGTTTATAAATTACTCATTAGTCAATGATATTATAAGAATAATTTCTGAACAGGAAACCTTAATGATACCAATATAGTATGTATATACTGATTTAGTATCAGTTAAACAAAATTATTAGTCTTAATGATATCAAAATTATGTTATTGATGTTATGTGCTCATGTGATTTTCTTATCTTCGTGGTCTCTTTAATTAATCGTTATTCGTTTCTCGGAGGCTATACACGTGATTAAAAAAAAGAGCTGTTAAGATATATAAAGTGGCTAAGCCATGCAATAAAAATAGAATTGGGCTAAATAATGTTATATTGACACAAAATATGTTAATATGCACATCGAAATCCTTGAAGAAAAATTGCTACATGAATAATAGACCACATATATAATAATGCTAGAATAATATAATTTGAGAAATATATTTAGAAGCGTAAAAAATATTTTCCAGTAAGTCGATCTTCAATAATTCCACAATCTTCAATAATAACCTCAGAATAATAGTCGAACTCCTTCATACTTGTATACTATGTGAAAACTTATATCCTTTCTAGATTAGAAGACTCTGTAACAAGGGAAATAATCTTTCTTCTTAAAACAGTAAGAAAAGTAGGTTAAATAAAAAATACGTTGCTCTTCTTTGTGGCAGAGGAACGCCAACTAGCTTACATTAGTAGGTTTGATCATTCAATATGACCTTAAACTTGGCATAAATACATATGATATAATTAGGTTACAATCTATGTAGTTCAAAATCTTATTTGATTTGTTATAGAGATCATATTGAGTAGGAGAAAATCAATTTCAGTTTAATAAAAAATCTCTAATAATATGATACCCTAGAGTTGGGGTTGGAGCTAGCTAGGAAAGTATTTTACTCTAAATATAGAATTGCATGAACAAGATATTCCCTCCGTTTAAATTTATGTGACACTTATTGAATTTCAAGATTCAAACAAATCTATTTTTGACCGTAGTTTTTTCATATATCTTTTAAATATTTTCAATTGTCAATTGTTGTGACTTATATTACTTTTACATAGTTTTCAAATTTATAAATTGTATTTCAAAAAACTCGAAGACTTCATATCCAAATTCACAGTCAAACTAAAATTATTTGATGCTCGAAATTCCAATTGTGCCAGAGTTAGTTTTGATTCTCGAAATCCAAATCGTGCGAAGAGAAAAAGTATCATTTAAAAAGGAAACAAAAAAGAGCCAAAATTTAATAGGATTCCCCATGTCCAAATAGTCAATAAGGGTGGCTCATAAGCAAATTAGGCCTAGCTAAGGTTGGTGGTGGCTCAACAGGTGGCTCAACAAGTATTAATTTTTCCCTATATGTATTGACAAAAATTGGTAGAGGTAGTCAAGGGACATGTCAAGCAGCACATGCAGCTTAATTCAGGTATTGTTCCCCACTGCTTCACATGCATTCAATATTTGTTGCCCCTCTACTTCTTATTTTATATATAAAATAAAATAAAACTATGTATGTTATTTCTTGTTCCATCATTATCCACTTTAGGTGTAGTCTATATTTATTACTTTCTTTAAAAACAAGTGGTACTTGTATGTCTAGCTATCTTCCTATAGTAGTATTTAATTTCTTTTGTTCATATTCATTTTATTACCTGTCATGGGCCCAATATTTCTTTGATTCCACGCCTAAATTGACGCTTATGTGTTTCTATATATTATTAAATTCTTTCTTTAAATTAAGGAACAACTTTCTTGGTGGGATCAGATTACTTGTGTATTAACTTCCCTGAAGTTAGAAAAATATGATATATCCAAAGTAGCTTTAATTTTGTGCTTATCGTCCAACTAATAAAGCCTTACGACAAACAAAACAACAAGCACACATCTTGATTTGACTAATATTACTTACTTTTCATACGAGGCACCATTTGTCGAGTCAATTCCCTAAATGGTCACCCAAGTTAAGAGAATTGCCTTGAAATATCATTTATGTTTCATTTAGGACCAAAATATCACTTAACTATCCCTATTTTTCTCCAAATATACTTGACACTTCAAAAGCATTACTCTCTCCTAGTTGGCATGACATTCATTAAAGTCTTTTTTTTTAACAATAGACTAATTTGATTCATTAAACCCATATAACTAAAACAATGATCATATTATTTTGAAAAAAAATATATTAGTAGTTTACTAAGAATAAATCTTCATACTTAAGAATCTTTTATTATAATTAAACTTTTTATTTTTTTATGTTATGAAGAATAGGTTTTTAAAACGTATTATGATATCATCAATTTTGAATACTTATAAACATATACATTCAAAAAAAATCGATAAACATATCACTTATAAATGCTAACTTACATCAATTAATCATAAATTTTACAATGAATCAATAATATTAAATGTTAATTAACTATTACAATAAAATTAATTGTCTATGTTGAAATTCATGCTTACAATATTTTTTTCTTGAAAAAAAGTAAAAAGTGAATAATATTATTACTGTTTTTATCAAAAAAATAAAATAAATACTAAATATCTCAAAAGTCTCCTTCTATTCTAGTTGATATATCATGTTATTAAATCATCATTTAAAAAAATAATAAACCTATTTGACTCATCAAACTTATGTCTCTACAAGGTAAATATATAAATTACATGAGAATTTATGAAGATTATAAAAAAAAGTTAAAAAACTAATTGCTTATTTTTTTACCAAACAAAATTCAATGAAAAAACTTTGTATGCAATTATTACTTGGTAATTTTTAAAATACCTAAGTAAATTATTTGAAAATTTTAAGCAATTCTTTTTTTATAAAAGTATTCAAATAAATTTGTAAGGTTGACAAGAAAGTTGGTGAAAGAGAAAATTATTATTTATTTTTTAAAAATTAATTTTGTATTCTTATTCTTGCTATATTATATTATATTTTAACTTATCATACAATTAAACACCAATATATATTCTCATCTCATCCCAAATTCATGAAATACAAGTAATAATTAATTGAATTGCCTATTTTAATTCAATAATATACATATTATATGAGATTAATATAAAGATAAATAAAAATAAAAATTTTATTTTTAATATAAATATTATTCACTTTCTATTTTCTTTTCAAAAAACGATCTTGTAAGTATGGATTTCAAAGTACCCAATTAATTATTTTTAGTAGTTAATTGACCTTTAATATTATTGACCCATTATATAATATATGATTAATTGATGTAAGTTGACATTCATGTGTGATTTATATATCAATATTTTTTGAATATATGTGTTTAAAAGTATTCAAAATTGATGACATAGCATAAAAAAAAAAAAATTATGACAAAAGATTCTTAAGCATGAAAATTTCTTGTTAATAAACTAATATATACTTTTTAGAAAATAATAAGATCATTATTTTAGTTAAATGAGTTTGATGAATTAAATAAGTCTATTCTTAAAAAAAAGAAAGATTTAATGACATGGCATGCCAAATAGGAGAGGAGTGAGGCTTTTGAAGTGTCAAGTATATTTAGAGGAAAATAGGGATAGTTGAGTGATATTTTGGTCCTAAATAAAACATAAATGATATTTCAAGACAATTTCCTAAACTTGGGTGACCATTTAGGGAATTGACTCCCATTTGCCCGCTGCCGGCCGTCTTTAGATGAGAAGGAGTTCATTTGAATCTCTTTTGTCAAAATATTACGCTGTGTAAATATAAAATTAAAATTATTTAAATATATATGATACGTATTGAATATCTTTAACTTTTTGGCATGTTTATCTTTTTAGAAAGTTGAATTTTCTTAGTGAAAATTTTAAATTCAATTTTATTTATTTTGATCGATTACATTTTCACTGACCAATAATTGGTATGTTGAAAATTTTCCAAGACGAATGGCTAAAATAGTATAATATCAGTTTTGCGTAGTTTGGGATTTATATATATTTCTTCTTCACGCAACATTATTTTGTCATATTATTCAACGATAATTATAATGTTTCCCCATTTTGTAGCTCTCCACCCCAATTAGTTGTATGTCTTTGGTTATGACGGAAGTTTATTTTCCTTTAAAATATTTTCTATGGATGAAAATCAATTTTTTGTCTGGTTATATTATATTATGTAAAAGAAAACTTATTCTATTAACACAGTTCAAATAATTAGTTGAACACCTATTATTTTCAAGGATAGCCTTTTCCTTATTGAAAAAAGAAGAAGAAGGGTTTCAAGAAGACAAAACTGATTATCCTTCTCATCCCCTAAAGAAGTAGAACGTGTTAAAGGAGTTTTATCATTCAGTTTAAAGGGATGAAAGTTTATGTTGCATCAGATACATTTCTCTATTGTCTGATGCATTGATATCTACTCTATTGTCGAATACATTGATCTCGCTAGCGTATACATTCCTTTGTTGTGGATACATTGCAAATAATATATCACTTAAGATTTTGTTGCGTCAAATACATTCCTCTGTTGTGAAATACATTGATTTCCACTATGTTGTCGGATACATTGATCTCCAGATACATAGTCTTTCAGATAAATAACAGTGGGTGTGTATGTCATGTATTAAAGTATAATGAAATTTGTCATAATTATGTATTAGATACATAGCTATGAACATAATTCATAATGAGAGGGATGTATCTTAGATTAGGAGAGAAAAAGGAAAAAAAAAGAATTTTTGTAATTTTTTAAATCAATAGGAAATATTAAATTTATGATATCTTGATAGTGTATTTATGTAATATTTTTAAAAAAATATATAATTGTACTTATTTGTACCCATAAGGGCATCTCCAACCCTACACTCTATTTTAGTCTTCATATATATAGTTCTTCATTTTTTCCAGATAACTAACTCTAACTCAATTCTCTATTTTACTCTCTAAAAAAGATTTTTTTTCTCTCTCCTCAATATTATATTATTATCTTTATTTCTATTTCATTTTCTTATTTTAGAATATAAATCTGTTCTTTCTTTTTTCAAAATAATCACCCTGTATAATTTTCATGTAATATAATTTTTTTTTCCAAATTCTTTATTTTCTAAAATCTTAAGGAACAACTATGAATAATTGAAAAAATGTATCAACAATCACAACCGCAATCACAAGCACAACAATTCTCTAAATCATACACTAATTTTATTTTTGAATATTGTTAAATCTGAAAACGATCTACCGGATTACTAAATTACTGTTGTGATTTTTAAAATTTTTATGTTATGCATTGTATTTTTAAATTAAAATTTTCATCTTATCATTTAAATTTTGTGTATTCTTCATAATGAAAATTAATAATAATATCAAATTACCACTTTAAGTGACAAAAATTGAAAAAGTATTTAAAATATTGTTAATTGGGGATGAAAGTAGTATATATTAAATAATATATTTTTAAAAATATGGGATTATATTTAAAAGGAATTACAAATATTTGCCTTATATGAAAATAATATGCTAATTTCAAAATAATAAAAATATATTTAATATTTTCAAGAAATTCTATCTTTTTCAAAATTAATTACTCCCTCCGTCCCATTTTTACTTTGCACTTGTATTAAGAAATTATGTAACTTTATCCTTCTACCCTTATTTAATGTTTTCTTAAGTCAACTATATTAATAATGACAAGATTAATTAACTATTCTATCAAGGGTATAATAGGCAAAATATGATAATTTATGCATAAATTTTATAAAATGACAAGTATTGTGGTCCAACTATTTATAGAAAGAGATGACATATAAAATGGGACAGATGAAGTAATTGAGAGTATAAAAGGTAAAAAAAAAATGATCTATCTTGATTTGTCAAAATGAACAAGTAAAAAAAGAAAATTAGACAAGTGATTAGTGACAGAGAGAGTAAGTGCAAAGGGATCTGAAGATGCAAATTGCAATCATTGACACTGTCCATGATTACTTGTCAACTTTTGTATTGATACACCTATTAAAAAAAATAATGATTGACATAATGAGTTTACCATTTTATCCCTATTAATTATGAAGTGGATGAATTAAAAATTTAAGATTTTCAAGAAATTCTACATTTTCTAAATTAATTAATTGAGGATATAATAAGTAAAATTTATTTGTCCTTCTTAATTTGTAAAAAATGGACAACTAAAAAAGGAAAACTGGACAAGTTATTAGGGACAAAAGGAGTACTTAAAATGCTTATATTCTTCAAATTTTAAAATTTAATGCAAGTTAGAAGCTTGAATTATCACTCAATTTCAGGATATTTATCATCATAATTACTCAACTTTATTTTATTTTTCAAAACTCACTCAATTTTATTAAATTATCTTTCATGTTCATTATTTTCAGAAATATAATTTCATGTACCTATTTAATAACATGACAATTTTAATTTTTTAGAAAAAATATTTTAAAAGTTTAAAATTAATATTTGATTATTAGGTTCTCAATCAAATGCGCTCTATTATTTTCTTGTTCTTTTATTTGTTTTTGTTTTTCTTGTTATTCTTTATTAATTAAATTTAATAAGGTATTGTCTTAAGTATGAATATTTTAAATATGTCATAGCTCATAGGATATATTCTAATAGTCAAATTTGTGTTTTATATAACTGATTATATCATCTTATTTCAATAGTTCCATTTTTATTTTTATCTCTCTCATTATTCTTTCATTGATTGAAATAATAAGATGATGTTAGAATATGATTATTTTATATATGTTATAGGGATAAAATCAAATGGTCAAATTCCTATTTTATATAAATGATTGATATCATCTTTAACTTATACTAGCAATTTTCTTATAATTGGTTTCATAATTTTTGAAAGATTTTAAAAATTGATTCTACAAAATTTTGAAATAGTTTTTCTTTTTTAAAAAAAAAAAAGGCAATCTCAAGATTTTATTAAAAAATACTAATTATTCTTCATTAATCACATTAAAAATTTGAAACAAACCAATGTGTCCTTTCAGAAAATGGTTTTAAAGTTTAAAGGGATATCTCATATAATCAACTTATTAAATGAGTCAGGTTAAAAAATGAATTTGGCTTATGATGAACTAAGTCCTAAATAAAATTAAATATTGATTTAATTTTTAAAAATAAATTCCTGGAAATTTGTAATTGTCACGTCATTAAATATGCATCGAAAATTTTATTTCTTGAAATAAGGACCAGTGAAACTAATTTGATAAAGTTAAGTGACTTCTTTTAAATAAAAAACTAAGTTCAATGACTATGATGGTCAATTGTCAAAAGTTGAATGATTTTGATGATCAATTAGCCAAAGTTTAGTGATTATCTAAGCTTCTAACTTAATATAATGCCCAACAAAATGTTAATTTTTTTTTTAAATTTTTTTTTTTGACGGAATCAAGATTAGAGTTAGAATTTTAAAAATGGGTGCCCTAGTATGTAGAATTTGAATAAAAAATTGTAGTTGACGAGTTCACTCTGTATATTTTTATGACAAACATATTAGTTCAAATTTCATTTTTTTGTTACAATTTAATTAATTATTTTTAAAAATAAATACCTATCTTCCGTATCAGGTATTTCAATGTGTCACCGGACATACAAACAAACCTATGATTTGAAACACTGAGATTAATCTAGAAAAAGAAGGCAAAATTTAAAAAAAAAAATAGACATGGGATTTGAAACTCCAGGTGGATTACTTATGAACCCATGTAATGACTCCTTAGGTAATTTTCTCCGTTTTTCAATATTGTTGGGTTTAGAGTTTTTTCTATAGAGACCTAAAGTCACTATGACTTGCTAGGACAGACAGTTCGGTCACTTGGTCATTCATTTGTTTTTTGATGTGAATTTCTTTGTTTTTGAGCTTTTAAAGTTTAAATGGTTGACTTCGGTCAATTTTTTTGGTAAACAACCTCAGAATGCAATTATGATGATTATGTTAGCTCTGGAGCATCGAGTTTGGTTGAGATGGACCTTTGGTTCAGTCTCAAGGATTTTGGACTCATTTCGAGCAACCTTTTAGCTTATGGCTAAAACAGATCTTGGGTGTGCGACCCAGTTTTTATCGAGACAACCTCGAATGCAAGTTTTGAAATCTCCATTGGGTCTGGAATGTCAAATTTGGTAGGGTAGCAAATATCATTTGCATGCACGGAGTTCTGAGTGAATCCCGACGCCGCTTTGGGGAATTTTGCCAATTCCAAGTTTGAGATGGTGCAGCCTTTGCTAGTGCACCCAACTTGGTCTTCACATCTGTGAGCTTTGAGCTGCGTTTGCGAAGGCTAATGAAATTGATCTTCGCAATTGCAAAATTGGTGTTGCATTCATGAAGACCTTTTTTTGGTCTTCGCAATTGCGGGCGTTGACCCACACTCGTGTAGAAGGGCTTAGTGGACCCAGTCCATGCTGACTATCGCGACCGCGATCATTAGGTCCCGTGATTGCGATGAGTAGTGTGATTGACAATATATTTGTTTCAGCATTTTAAATCAGTTCATTTCTCATTGTCCCTACATTGTTATATTTTGAGATGTAATAACCATACCCAGTCGTTATGATGATGGAAAAATTTGGGCCGAAAAACTTTTCGGGTGGTGACTTAAATTTTTTAGGCTAGACCAACCTCAGATGGAAACTAGGCTAAGTGAGGTCTAGGGTCATCCGAGAATGGGTGGGGTGTTATTACCTAGGCTTGATTGATATATTATTGTAGCCAAGACATATGAACCCATAGGGATTCAAAAATCAAATTCGGGCGAGTAGAACTCCAAAAATTGAATTTGATGTGAAGGGGATAGCTCGAAACGTCAAAAGAAGAGGTCATGTTGTGAAAAAAAAAACCATTTTCAAATTTTCGAGTCTCTGAACTTTTCCTATCACGTTATAACGAGAGGCCTCACACTATAGCGGTGTGCTAATCGCTATAGCGGGGTAAGTTCCACTATAGTGGTGCTGCTATAGCGGGTCGGGTCACTATAGTGGGGTGAAACGAGATATTATGCAAAAAAAGTCCCAAAACCTTCTAATTTCTACACTTTTGTTCTTGGAGTTGGAATAGGCAATTTTAGACAGTTTGCACTCTTTTTATTCACAAAAAGGTATAATTTTGACTCCCCAACTTTATGCATTGATTCTTCAGCCTTAAAATCTAGGTTATTGCTCTTGGGGAAGGTTTTAACATGATTACATGGTAGAAAGAGTCCTAAGTTGGGGGAAGATGATCATATATTGGCCTTGGGTTAGGATTTGTTGATAATTCATATATATTATTGGCCATTAGTTATTGATTGTTGCTTTTATTACTTGTTTTAGACCAAGATTTATCTAAGGCACTTTGCAAGGGGAAAACTCAGGTTCTTTAGAGTTTCCAAGAGGCTTGATTCGAGATAGGTGATGGTTGTATGTTTCTGATTTATGTATGTATGTTTGTCTCCTGCTTTGTAGTATCATTAATGCAATGCATGTTAGAGAATACATAGAGAGATATATAAAATAACATAATGTTGATAATTTCATGTATTGAACTGGTTATTGTGATATGTGGTTTTCAAGTGGTATTGTTCACTGTACTCGTCATTGTGCATGATTGTTGGTTGACTCGGGTACCACTCTATTCCACTAACTATGGATTACTCGGGTACCACACCGGTACGCTAACTACAAATGGTTTAGGTACCACACAGTTACACTAACAATTAAGGTTTTTGTTCTGTGAAAGGATCAAGTATGTGATTGTGGTTCCATGAGAGAACCGAGTATTTGCATTATGATCATGGGTGACATTGATTGTGAGACCCCGTGGCTCTTTCGCATAATATGTTTATCATTGAATGAGTGTGTGAGGCTTTTATTACTTGGTGTATCATTTCAGGAGAATAAGTTTGCAAAGGGGAGGTAAAAAAAAAATCAAATCAAAGAATTAGACTAACGTTATGGGTCAAGGATGCCCTTAAACAAGTTCGAGTTAAATAATGTCTTTTCTAACACCCCGCCCGTTCAGAACGCTTAAGTTAATCGGTGCCTTTGGGGATAAGACAAAGAATGTCTTATATGCTAATAAGGATGTTTTATAAGGTGATATAGTCGCCCAATGATCGTAAGTTAAGTTTTGAAGTCAAGCAAGTTGAGAAATAAAAAGTTGGCAAAAGCTAGAGTAAGTTTCTTTGATAATTTTTCTGAAAATTGGGTTAAATGTCTCGGAGGTTTTCTCCCAATCTACAAAGCTTTAGGAGAACCCCAATATATGAAATCGAAGGTCAACGAGTATACTTTCCAACGCACTAAATCATTTGTCCATACGACTTCAGAATTGAGAGATATTCAGATTTTAGTGAGACTGCACAAGCAGGCACGTGAAGGTGGGCCCCTAGCCCATATGTCGGTTTAGCTTTATAAGATCAGATTTCCCTTAGTTTTATCGCATTATTTTCGACCAAAATAAGAATAAAACAGTCCTAAATCCTCTCTAAAGGTTCCCCTATCATCCAAGCAAATATTTACAAGATTTCAACGTGGTTTCACCCTCGGAACGTTCATAGAGATTGTGTTATTTCTTTCCTCCTTGTTGGTTGTGATTTGAAGGATTCTTCATGGTGAAGGAGTCTCGTTTTTTATGTGGTGTTGCTGCTGTTTGGAGGTAATAATTCTCACCCTTCATTTTATTGAGTGAGTCCAAGTTATAGCTATGCTATATAAGCAAGAACACGAATAGACGACTGGAAAAATCGTAGTTGGATAGTTACGTGATGTTGGGCTATTTTGAAGTATTTTCTGATATTGTTGTTGCTGGAATATTTTTGGAAATGCTTTGTATGTGTGTGGTTCTTGTTGATATGAGTCTGGAAGAGAAGAAGAAGTATAGATGGATATTTAATTGTAAC
>JAJOOF010011757.1:0-17133 GCA_029582545.1 Solanum lignicaule
ACTTTTAAAGGGTGAAATTTAAACTTTTATAGTTTTAAAGTTTGAATTTAAATTTTCAAAGTTTTAAATTGTGAAATTTAAACTTTTATACTTTTAAAGTTTGAAAGTTTGTATTTAAAACTTTAAAAGTATAAATTTTTTTGCTTCTAACAAAATTATAAGAGTTTTAATATTATTTGTGTAATGATCCTAATTTTTAAATTTTTTTTTAATTATAACAGTTGAGACCCGATTTCCAGTCCGGTCCGGTACCGGTCCGGGACGGGTACACTGATTTTTTTTCGAAATTATCAGTACCGGTCCGTCCCGATTCCGATTCGGTTCCGTCCCGTGGTGCCTGGTTCCGTTCCGGTTCCGGTCCGTCCTGGTCCGGTAGTCCCAGTTCCAGTTCCGATCCCATTGCCAGCCATAGTGAAAACTAAGTGATCTATTATGGATCAATATGGATACCCATATTTAATCCATTTTGACCATATTTGTAGACACTCTTAAAATAGCTTGAAGCTCATATTTAACCAATTAAAATATGGAAAATTTTCAAAATGTCAATATTTTCGCATTTAATAGGATCCCTTAGCAGCATTTTCAATATTTATTATAAGTGTCAATAATTTAATTTGTTATATATCTGATTTATGTATTTTTTAAAAAAATTTGTTTAATTTGAAAGAATACAATTATTTAAGAGAAAATACATAATTATCCCATTAAAGCAAGACTTGTTTTTTAAAAAAACACTTGAACTTTGTAGAGGTCCTATTACCCCCTTTTCTTTAATGGGGTAACAGAAGGGGAAAAAATCAAGGGAGAGAATATTTCAAAAAAAGTAAATATCACTTAATTTTCTCATCAGTTACATTTTCCAAGAAAACTCAAGCGTGTGCCTTTCCCACAATGTATTTTTGTTTTTGTTCTCCAGAATTTTGCAACCTTTTTTAAATCGTATACATTCCAATATGTATACTATTTGTATTCATTCTAGTTTTCATGTTGTATTTTTGTATAATGAAACTTGTATTTCATCATACATATTGGAATGAAAACGACTTAAGAAAGGATACAAGATTCTGAAGAGAAAAACATACACAGTGAAAAATATAAACTATGATGAAAAAGTGAGAATGAAATACATTCTAGTTTTTATGTAGTATTTTGTATAATAATATATAAAATACAAAAAATAGTATGATGAAAAAGTGAGAATGAAATATAAAACTGAAAAAGAAATAAGTGAATATTTGTTGAAATTATTCTTAAATAAAATACATAACTAGTTAACATACATTTAGAATGAATACAAATTAGGAATAAATACCAGATTCATAAACTATGCAACATGATTTTTGAAAAAAATACAAATATTAATAGCATACATACGGTTTTGAATACAAATTAAGAAAAGATACAAAGTTCTGAAGAAAAAAAATATTAAAAAACAAAACAAACTAATAGGAAGTTGTTCTTCCTATAAATAAAATACATATCTAGTTGACATACCTTAAGGGTGAATTCAAATTAGGAATAAACACAAGATTCATAAACTATGCAACATGAGATTTTGAATGAATACAACTATTAATAGCATACATACTGATTTGAATATTAATTGAGAAAGGATACAAAAAAATTTTAAAAAAAACTATAAATACAAAACAAACTAATAGGAAATTGTTCTTCCTCAACCTGGTCTTCAACAAGTTATTCGAAATCTTTAGCACCCATTAAAATATGTTAGGGAGTTTGACTAGTTTGCTAATTTTTCCATTAAAATATGAGTGATCCAAGTCATTAAATATGGACAAAATGGGCTCATTTCATTAATATGAGTTCAAATTGTCACCCCTAGGCCAGACTTACTACTATGCTGAACTATAAAAACTATGCAAAAACTTTTAAAAGATGAGCAAACAAATGTTGTAGAAAACATACCCAAATATATAGCTTTATATTATAAATAATAAGTATGAAAGTAGAGATGTTTGTGAAAACAACTTAAATTTTAACCCAATCAAACTCGTCTATGAAGCCTCTACTAACTGAAGATAAGTGTTGGGACAAGATTCACGAATATCTCACTAATTTACTAGCAATGACTAATAATCAAATGAACTGAACTAAGATAAACTGAATCCCTATGAAAGCAAGGAGGTCTAAGGGTGGCAATTTGAGCCCACATTAATGAAACGAGTCCATTTTGCTTATATTTAATGACTTGGATCACTCATATTTTAATGGAAAAATTAGCAAACTAGTCAAACTCCTTAACATAATTATTAAAAACATCTACACTTTAAAATAATTATTGAAAATGTCAATATGTCAATATTTTAGCAAATAAAATGTATCCTAATATAATTAATTTTCTTTCCTTTTATTTCTCAAATCAGGCCCCACATTGCACTAATTTTACTCCCCCTATACGTGAAAAAGAAGAAAAAAAAATTTCATTACCCACTTTCCCCTCTTTCTAGGTTTTTAACCCAAATTCCTCCTTTCTCTTTCTTGAGTTTTTCACCATTGTTCTCTCCTTTTTCCTTGTCTCAGAAAATCACCTCTTCTATTTTCCTTCAATTTGTTCAAGAAATCTCACAATTCTTTCAAAATATTTTTCACCCACTGATAAAGGTAAAAATACATTTTCACCAAGTATCTTTTGAGATTTCCCTCTATTATGTAACACAAATTGGGTGCTAAAGATTTCGAATAACTTGTTGAAGACCAAGTTGAGGAAGAACAATTTCCTATTAGTTTGTTTTGTATTTATAGTTTTTTTAAAAATTTTGTATCATTTCTCTCAATTAATATTCAAATCAGTATGTATGCTATTAATATTTGTATTCATTCAAAATCTCATGTTGCATAGTTTATGAATTTTGTATTTGTTCCTAATTTGAATTCACCCGAATGGTATGTGAACTAGATATGTATTTTATTTATAGGAAGAACAACTTCCTATTAGTTTGTTTTGTCTTTTTTATAAAAAATTTCAGAATTTTGTATCCTTTCTTAATTTGTATTCAAAACCGTATGTATGCTATTAATATTTGTATTTTTTTCAAAAATCATGTTGCATAGTTAATGAATCTAGTATTTATTCCTAATTTGTATTCATTCTAAAGGTATGTCAACTAGTTATGTATTTTATTTAAGAATAATTGCAACAAATATTCACTTATTACTTTTCAGTTTTATATTTCATTCTCACTTTCAGTTTTATATTTCATTCTCACTTTTTCATCATACTATTTTTTGTATTTTATATATTATTATACAAAATACTACATAAAAACTAGAATGAATACAAATACAAATAAAATACATATTGGAATGAAAACGACTTAAGAAAGGATACAAGATTCTAAAGAGAACAAAATACACAGTGAAAAAAATACATGAATACAAGTATGTTTTTTAAATAACTACAGATTAATTTGGCATACCTATTGAAATGAATACAAACTAATAAAAAATACAAGTTTTCTTATACAAAAATACAACATGAAAACTAGAATGAATACAAATAGTATACATATTGGAATGTATACGATTTAAAAAAGGTTGCAAAATTCTGGAGAAAAAAAAAACAAAAATACACTGTGGGAAAGGCACATGCTTGAGTTTTCTTGGAAAATGTAACTGATGAGAAAATTAAGTGATATTTACTTTTTTTGAAATATTCTCCCTTGATTTTCTCCCTTCTGTTACCCCATTAAAGTAAAGGGGTAATAGGATCCCTACAAAGTTCAAATGTCTATTAAAAAATAGGTCTTACTTTAATGAGATAATTATGTATTTTCTCTTAAATAATTGTATTCTTTCAAATTAAACAAATTAAAAAAATACATAAATCAGATATATAACAAACTAAAATATTGACACTTTTAATAAATATTGAAAATGTTGCTAAGGGATCCTATTAAATGCGAAAATATTGACATTTTGAAAAAAATTCCTATTTTAATTGGGTAAATATGGAGTTCAAGCTATTTTAAGGGTCTCTACAAATATGGTCAAAATGGGTAAAATATGGATATCCATATTGACCCATAATAGATCACTTAGTTTTCACTTCCACTCAAAATTCTTAATTGTGCTAAAAAATACAAAATTTAATAATAATTTTCAAAAATTCAATTAATTTTCAAACTTAATTGAAAAAACAATTATTTTTTTTAATTTTGGAAAACAAAAAAAAAATTAGGAATAGGTTGGTGGAAGGTGTGTGTGGGGGGGCTGGGGTGGGGGTAGGGGGTGCCCGGGGGAGGGGGTAAATTTTTTTTAAAAAAAAAAAATATTTTTGAAAAACAAAAAATAATTAGAGGTCAGTTGGTGGAAGGTGGGGGTGCCCGGGGAGAGGGGGTAAATTTTATTTTTTGTTTAAAAAACATAATTTTTTTTGTTTTTGGAAAATAAAAAAAAAATTAGGGATAGGTTGGTGGAAGGTGTGGAGGAGGGGGGAGGTGTCCAGGGGAGGGGTAAATTATTATTTTTTTGAAATTTTTTTTCTTTTTGAAAAACAAAAAAAAGTTAGGGGTAGGTTGGTGGAAGGTGGGGGGCGCCCCGGGTGGTGGGGTTGCCCGGGGGAGGGGGTAAATTTTTTTAAAAAAAAAAACAGAATTTTTTAAATGGATTAGAACCATTTTACCAAAATTATATTTGACCAAATCCATAATTACCCATATTCTATTTGAGTGGATTGTAATCCAAATCATTTTTGCTCAATCCATCCAAATCCGATCCAATCATTTGCCACCCCTAGTCCGGCCTAGAGTTTGCTTGGAATCAACAATAGTTCTGAATGTCAGCCACACCCAAGATGTAGGCTCAGAGAGTGACAATCAAGCTTAAGATGAAAGCTTCAAACGCAATTGTGTGACTTTTTTATCAAAGCGTATAAACTTGTAAAAATTATATGAACATTTGTTAAATGGCGACATCAAGGTATTTGTGCACTTCTCCCTAAAATATTACTGTAAATCTGAATAGTAAAATTTAATTTATTCACCATGACATCCAAGGTGGAAATGAATATTTTTATCAAGTAACTATGCACAAATTCATTATGTACATATAATAAAGCCTTTCAGGTTTACATTACAAGTAATGACATGTATATACTATTTTTCCCCAAATCAACTTCAATCTTTTAAGATCAATCATACCTCTTCAATCACAACCGATCTGCCAATTGGGGAAATTTTTGCAACAGCCATGCCACCCCTCTTATTGCAACCTAATAAGATTCGTAGAAGAGTAAGTGAAAATAAATTACAAGTGAAAGAGCAGAGAAAATAAAACACTTGGACAACAAAATTGCAGTTGCAGGCAAGTTGATAGTACAAATTATCCGCTACTATTCACCAGTCAGCCATATGAAACCCAGATTCTCAGCTAATTAGAAAGTTCAATGAATGAACAATGCACTAAATACAGGTGTTATAGACTCACTTAACTTTCCATGCAATAGGCGAATAAATATGCATTAGTGCACAAATCTGCCCAGCCAAATTGTCTTTGACACAGATAGTATACACAGCATGCTTACGTCCTTTGACTCATTCAACTAGGATGTATAGATGTGAGAGCAAATCCATTTTTTGGGAAGAGATAATATATACTAGGATTTAGGAACCATGCATGTGTCCGTCTATGTATAAATTTTGTGAAAGTAGACATTTCTTTCACTCAGAGAGATGGATGTTAATTTGATACACATGTTAGAACCAAGTGATGTTTTGACATAAATATCTATATCTTGTATCATTTCTTTGCTATTTCTTTGTACTTTAGTCACACCTTTAATCCTAATTTGTTGAATTTAAGCTTATGTTGGTATATTTTTTATATGTAGGTACATGTTGAGGTATATTGGAGCATTTTAGGTCATGCTGTGGGAAGAAATGCAAAGTATCGCACATGAAAATTTCAAGAGGCATGACTTCCAGGCAGCTTGGGCATCCTTGTGTCACAAGAGTGCCGCGACCGTGTTGAGCATGTGCCACCTTTGTGTCACAAAAGATGTCGCAAGCAATTCTTACCAACACTCTCACGTCACCTCTTGCGGCACTAGGGTGGATGTTGGCACATCACTGAAGGATTTCCAGTCCAAGTTCCAACTTGGATTTAGTTTATTTGAGTCCAAGCTTTTTTGTACTCTATAAATGCACCCTAAGCACAGTTTTTAGACAACTTTTAAGATAGAGAGAGCTAGGAGTTGTCGTAAAGGCCGGAGTTTATTGGGTTTTACATTAGCTTTTACTTTTCTTTAGATGATTTGTTGTTTCACTTCCATGTCTATGTGGAGCTAAACTTCTAGTTCTATGATTATGGTTATTTTATGTGAAGTTGATCATGCATGATGCAGTCAACCTCCTCCATGACTATGTCTAGGGAGCAGGTATCCTTGTTATTAGTAATGTTCGTTTTGGTAATTCAATCCCATTCCTTTTGTAGGTATACACACATGGTGGATGTGCTGAAAGAAAAGGAGACAAGAATAGATCTGCGCAATTTACATTCAAACTATGGAGAGGGACCTGGTCATGTCTTAGAGCTTAGCACTCTAAACACTATATTAAAATTATTTGTGAGAACCGTTGTAATTGCCACGTGTTAGTCATCTGGGTTTCTGACCATTGTCCCATCCTCCAAAACACCAAAAGACACCTCCTTTCAAGGGACCTGACACATCCTTTCATCTCCTTTTATACTCCCCCTTTCCTCCGATCTCTCAAAATTCAACTTTGCTTCCAAAAAAAAAAAAAATACATCTCCGTCCTTTTTCTCTGCAAACGAATCAACCATGTCTCAAAACCATAGCTTGAGGAAATTCTAAAAAATATTCTGCAGGTTCCCAAGGATAGAATCAAGAGTGTTGCCAAAGGATCTCCTTCAAAACACTTTGTTCAAGAAATTGGCAGACTTCCCGGATTGAGATGTGCTGGCATTCCAAAGAAATTTCTCAAGGGAAGATTCCAACTCTATTTTGAGTTTGTGAATAAGGTGATTTTACCTAGGACTGAAAAGAGAATTGTTGCTTCTGTTGTTGACCTGTTCCTCATGGAAGCTCTTATCAAGGTTGAAGATATCAATCTCCCTGCTATTATGCTAGAGCATATGCGCAAGACTGTCACTGCTAAGGACAGCAAGCACGGAATGGGATATGGGTATCTGCAGACAAGAGTGTTCAACCATTTTGCAATCCCTCTTGGAAAAGGGATCAAGGGCACAATCAAACAGGCTATATCGCTGACCACACTCATTGAGTGTGAATGTGTGGAAGGAAGGACAGGCAACAAGGGAAAATCTCAATTGTCTGAATTACTGGAGCAACAAGAGCAATTGAAGCACGAGTTGGAAGAAATGACAGTCATCATGGCTAGTCGGAATGCAGAAATCGCTTGATTGAATGCTCAGTTACTGAAAGCCCAAGCAGAGGGACCAGGTGTAGAAGAAATGGCTGCTCTGAAAGCTGAAAACGAGAGTTTGAATGCCAAGGTCGCAAATCTCTAGGAACATTGCTTCAGACTCATGTTGAAGTGAATAACCGCATGACCTTACTTTTTCAATCTCTCACTCCTAAGCCTCCCGACTCCTAAAATCCGCAATCTTCTTTTCACTGTGTATGTTTTTTTTGCTTCTGATGGCAATTAGTTCGGTTCTCTCTTGTAATTTTTGTGTAGTATTTTGACTGCTAATGCTCTCATCTTAATGATATGATTATGCCCTGTTTCTACTAGAATATCTTGACTCTTTTATGCATTTCTATTTATGCTCAGTGTTGCTCATGTGGCCATGAATTTATCTAAACTACATACTATTTGCTTAGTTTACTGCTCTCTTTTTTATGATGCCAAAAGGGGAAAGATTATTGAGTTGTGGGGTCAGCCAGTCATGGGATATGAGGAAGCTTTTGAGAGGACCTGGTCATGTTGACAGGGGGGAACTGGTTGTTAGGGGGAACATGTTGAGTCAGTTTGTCATCATCAAAAAGGAGGAAAATGTATTCTAAAGATATTCTAAAGTTTTGATGATTTAACAAACTATGGGATCTAATAGGGGACCTGGTCCCATGAGAGACTGAGAGTTCAACTATGGAAAAAGGACAGATGTAAAAAGCTGCAACCACTGCCACTATTGCAGTTGTTGGTGCACATCAACAGAGGATCAGTACTCTTAGCCAATGGCGTTGCACTAAGGTTTTTGTCCATCCTGTAATAGTCATCTTGCAAAGGGACATAACCTTAGTTTTTGCATTTGGAAAAATCACACAGCAAAAGCCATTCTCTCAAAGAAATATTTATCATATGCAGCAAGGGACCTGATCGAGTGATCTGCTATCTTTAGTTGTTATTTGAGAATATAGTTTTGTGCTTATTCACTGTAAGGTCTATTCATATGTTATAAAGGAATTAGATCAGTTCAAGTTGTATTCGTTTGTTTGAGTTTGAGTGTAGCTAGAGTTAGCTATGTTGTATTCTTGAAATCTATATCAAGGTTTGTGTAGTGGGCAATAGAGGTATTGTTTGTTTTCACGTTACAGAGCTGTTACAAAGGGGGAATGGATTAAGAGCTTGATTCCTAGGTTGCAAGAGTTTATAATCTTAATTTCTGCTCTTTGAAGTTAATGGAGTTGTGTTGAAATCCTGTGAGACATGTCGTGGTTTTCTCCTCTCTTGAGCAAGGGGGTTTCAACGTAAACTCTGTGTCCTTTACTTAAAACTTTTACTTTCCACACTGTTCTTACTAACTCAAGGGTATGGTCCATTGACTTGTGGTGGGCGCATATATTTCATCGGTTGTATTTGAGTTTTGTTGGTATATTCTTTTTTATTACATGGGTACATGATATAGGAACATTTTAGGTCATGCCATGGGAAGAAATGCCAAGTGTCGCACATGAAAAATTCATGAAGCAAAAAGTGCACGCAGCTTGCGCCACTCTTGTATCACAAGGGTTCCGCGCCTATCCTGAGCATGCATCACCCTTGTGTCGCAAAGGGTGTCGGAAGCAATTCAAGGATGGTGCATCACTAAAGGATTTTCCATTCCAATTTGGATTTGCCTTATAAATGTCCAAACCTTTTTGTACTCTATAAATACTCCTTAAGTATGACTTTTTAGACAACTTTTGACCTGGAGAGATCTAGGAGCCGTCATGGACGCCAGAGTTTACTGGGTTTTATCTTTTCTTCTCCATACTATTATTATATTTATTTCAGTTATTTAGTCTATCGTATGGTTATTTGATTGCTTGGACAACTATCAAATACTATCTATGGATCTTGAATTTAACTTGAAAGTGGAAATTCAAGATTGCAAGGATTATATAGAGCAAGTTCTTAACCCTGCCCATCGAGGAGCAGATTTGCACTTAGGATAGACAAATACTTAGATTGGGTTGCTTGACTAATTTACAAGAGTTGTAAATGAATTCATGTAAAGGTTCACGGTCATAGACATGTCGAATGATTTCCAGAACTTATTTATGGCAATAATCAAAGAGTTAAGAGTAGAGAGATGAACATGGCACATTAATTTACCTGTGGAGTGGATAAAAACACAAACATAAAGACAACAGATGAATGATTTTGAGTAGTGAAGAAATTTTCATATATGAGGAAAATCCATACCAATGCCGTCTCCCCAGGCTTGACTGCAGGTTCCACACTATCTCTGCCATAACTGCTTAAGAAAATTAACATTTAGTCTACACTTGAAACTTTTTTTTGCTCTTAAAGAGTAAGCCTAAGACAGAATGGTAATCTTTTTTGGTTGCAAGTGATTATCAAGACACTTCTCCCAAAGAGAGCTGCTGAAAAAATTGCAAAAACAACCAGAAAAACTAGGACCTTACAAGAGAACATACAAAATCTACAAGTCATTTCTACAGCCAAATACAATACACACCGAAAGGACAAGAGAAATTAATAATTTATGCTTCACCTATAAAGAGTTAATTATATTTACAAATTCTCTCTGTACTTTTTAATACTGTAGTTACTGATTTTTTTTAGTACAGAATTTTGAAGAGTCTTGTCATCATGTATTCACAAAAGTCACAGTCATAATAGTGTACAGACCAGGAGCTGGATCTAGGTCATCAAAAGTATCTCATAGATCTTTATATAAGGAAGAGTAAACCTGATCAAATAGAGAATGAGAACCAACAATCATGTGCTTCTAATAGTTGGCTAACACAAGGATTATAAGTTATAACTACATGGATCCTTATGGAACAATGTAAAATAAAGCTTAAAGATGATGCTCATAACTAGCAAGCAAGCTAAATTCTTTAATTATAAATTTGAGTTAAGTTAATACCCCATGCCTACATCTATGTGAACTTAGCAAAGTATGGTCAGTTTCAAGCCCAAAAAAAGTAAAAGGTTGTGGTAGATCAACGGCACTGTAATAAACTGACTAATGAATTCTCTAACTATTGAGTTTGTTGGAATATGTCCACTTCAGCACACACTGAATAGAGAAGAATAGATACGAAAGATTCATATAGCCGAATCCAATTCATTTGGGTTTCAGGAGTTGTTGGACGATTTTTATTTTCCTTTTGATAAATGTGATGTGTGGGCCAACTTTCGGACACCTCAACTAACTCCACGGGATATATGTCACCTCCCACCAGCAAGAGGTACCAAGTAACTTTGTCCACCAAGGACACGATAGATCAGCTAGTGTTTTTTGTCTCTGCTGGAATTTGTACCTATGATCTCAACCCACTCTCAACCCACGTCATTGACTACTAGGCCACACCCTTTATTGATTATGATTTAAAAATATGGAATATTCAACAATCCTCTATGCTGACTACAGTGAGCATATAATTATGCTTCTCTATCTTCTTCAATGAAGTAATTTGTTCGGTCGATTAGATAAAATTGAAGTGTTCAGCAGATAATAAAATATGAAAACACATCCATCATTTAAATGGGTTGGGATTTTATTTTACGCACAGTATTTTCCTCTGGCCATTCACCACTTCCAATCGATAAAAGCTGCATCCTTTGCTAAAAGGAAAAGGTCTTCCCCTCCATTCTGTTATCATATTCAAAATCAATTAAATTGGACAATGAAGATCAATCTTCCTAGTAAACAATATGGAGAACAAGATAAAGTATTACAAGTTTTTCCATACCCAAGTGCCATGTGACTCCAACAGCTGATGAATCCTCCTTGGATATATCGTCAATAACAAATTGCAGATCAGAACCAACTGAATCAGTGAACTTCTTGAAAAAATCTAGAATTGCCTGCATTAACAGTTTGAGATCAAACATAAGCTTAGAGATGAGGAAAAAGGACATGGGCCTGACGTAATTCCAAAAATTAGATCAAGTAGTGATTTTCTCTTAGAGAATATAATGACACTACAAAAAATACACTTAACTTATCTGGGACTAACACTTTGCCACCATGCCGAGTGCTAGACATGTGAAGCATGGAGTAACGAAACAGAGTAAACCGACATTGGGTATCCATTCATTAGAGATGGATTTGGTTCTAATCCCATGCCCAAAGAGTGGTAAGTTGTGCGGACTCTTCACATTAGATGCCTCACCCGTGTCAAATTCTGCAAAAATAAACTACTTTTGAAGAATCCGACACGCACCCGATGATATTTTTGAAAAGTCCGAGCAACATAGGGTGTCACCTCATCTAAAATTTTAAACTTTCAGATGAGGTGGATCACAATTCAAAACAGAGAAAATATACAAAGATAATGAACTATACGGCCAAATGCTTCACTCATGAAAAGCAGACAGATACACCAACATTAACAACAACATATCTAGTGAAATCCCAAGTGGGGTAATCCCACTAAGTGGGGTCTGGGGAGGGTGCAGTGTACGCAGACCTTACCACTACCTCATGGAGGAAGAGGGATTGCTTTTGAAAGACCCTCGGCTCAAGTGCATCAAACCCAAGGAATTAGAATTATCGAGCATCGAGATTAGTTTGTCTGACGCCAATAAGGTTGTTGATGATGGAGAACCAGTTCTTCAATTTATATTAAATGGGTCTTTAAAGAGGTGCAAGAAAGTGAAGAAATCAGATGATGGAAGCAGTAACAAGGCTAAGAAGAAAACTGGGCTTTCAGGTGATTTCTCTATTATGGAAAAGGCTCGAACAATAACAAAAAGGAGAATATAATTACTACTAATGGTGATAGTTCCAATACTGAGATGGACATTGAAACAAAATGACTTTTTACGAAGATGTGATTCCAAATCTTCAAATGCAGTTTGTTAAAGTTGTTTGTGTTTGTAGTTTGGGCCATAATTTTCTGCCTGCTATAATACTCATTGATGAAGGAATGATGGAGATGTGGAAGTTAGCTGACAGTTTGCCTTTGTCATATAAACGTGATAGAAAAAATATGGCTGTTGCATTTACAGAAATCAGCTTAGAGAAGGCAACAAAGGTTGATCAGTTCTATCATGATCCCAGCCTCCAATTGCTTCCATAAAAGTTGAAGTTGAAAACCCTCTTGAGTATCCCTTGTCAAGATTTTAATGGGCAAGTGCACTGTGGTGAAAACTTGTGAAATAGCTCTACTGAAGGTGGAGAAAAACTGAAGCCCTGAGTTATTGAAGTGGCAAGATGAGATCTTGGTCCTTGGTCCTATCCTATGTCACATGAGCAGCTAAGACAAAGCAGTTGTTGTGAGTTTTATCATGTTGATCCAAGGATAATTGTTGCTATTATACAATACTTTGAAATTCTTTCTGACTTTGAGTATGAACCCGAAGAAACTTGAAGCATCTCTTCTTAATAGTTTTTCTGTTATGAGCACTTATGGGAAAATTTCAGAGGAGGCAGGTGTGGGTTTTGTTCAATTCTTGAGGCAATTAGGAACCTTTCAGATTCAGTTGGGAGATACTTGATCGGGGTTGAGTTTCTGAGAGTCAATTTTCATGTTTCTCAAACTCCAGCTATATTTAGTGATGAATCACTTGTTTATATGCACACATAGGCACTTGATGTAATCACAAAATACTTAAATATGGTAAATGGGATGAAGAACAAACACTGGAGTTTCTAACTAAAGATATAAGAAGGCAAAGGCCTTGGGTTCTACCTACTACAGAGGTTCTGCCTGACAACAAAGAAGTCTAGAATACCTTCAAAGCAGATTTTTTAAAAAAAAAAAGAAGCAGCAACTGAATTAGGAAATGATTCAGTTGAAGCTTATGTTAATTCCATCGTTCCAAATGCCTTGGATGTCCTAGCTGTAGAGATTTTACAAAAGGAGCACATCTTGTTATTAATGGAGAGATAGGCAGGCCTTGTCCTGATTGAACAAAGCATGTAGTTCCTCTGTTTGAGCCCATGTAGGATATGAGACAAGCTGGCTTCAGGGGCGGACCCACCCTTGGTCAAGGAGCGACACCCCTTTGCCGGAAAATTACATTGTATATAGAGGTCATATTTTGGTTTAATAAATATATATACAAGTATTGACACCTCTTGAAACAAGTTGAAGATTTAGTTTACTGGTTAAGGGCTTGCGAAAATTCCATGAGGTTGCATGTTCAAGCCCTACTAGCCATCCTGGTTCCGCCACTGGCCTGGTTCGGTAGTCAGAAGATTACTACCAATTAATTGGTATAGGGAGCACATAATAAAGAACTACGATGGGCATCAGGAGGTTATTATTAATTGGTATAGGGAGCACATAATAAAGAACTATGATGGGCATCAGGAGGTTATTATTGGCTATTCTGACATTCGCAAAATGTTGGTTGTTTCACTGTTGTATGTGTGCGAATCATTCAAGTTAATGTTGTAGCTGTAACTGGAGAGGGCTTGCACAATATCATGATGATGATTTTGCATTCCTCCATACTTTTCGACACTTCTAAGAGTGGTGGAGAGTCTGATAAATTTGTACTAACCATTGCTCTTGGACATTTGCTTGCAGTTGAAGTTTCCAAAGAACACATTCATTCAATTTCCAGAATTCTTGGTCTTTGAGGCTGTGATGTTATTTTGATCTCACGTAGATTTGAATGCGAACTCATTCAGCTCCATGCTATGCCACATGGGCGGTGTTAATCTTTACATCAACTGGTGGACTTTTTAACTTGATAAAAGTAGGATCACATTATTTGAAAAGGAGATATATTTGCTTTTCTTCGCAAAATCCCTATAAATTTAATTACTCTCTCTGTTCCATTTTATGTGACAGCATTTCCTTTTTAGTTCGTCCCAAAAGAAATATTACCTTACTACAATTAGAAATAATTTAACTTTAAAATTACCCTTTTACCCTTAATGAAATGAATCTGAACCTCACAAATATCCCAGAATTGTTTTAGACCACAAATTTTAAAACTCTTTTTTTTTTTCTTAAACACTGTGCTAAATCAAAGGGTGTCACATAAAATGGGACCGAAAGAGTAGTAACATGGCTATCATCCCCAAATGTAATTTCCTATTTTCAGTTTAATCCTGTCCTCTTTTCAAAGGGTTTCAGCTTATTTGTAGATTATGAATGAAAAGCCTAGCTTAGTTCTTAGTTTGAACTTTTCTCACATCTCAAACTAAATATACCAGAGAAAAAGTAACAATTTATCAAGTATTAAAAAAAACATGATATAACTACTCCAGGTTGATAACTAACCTTACCGCCAACGAAAGGTTGAGGAAATACAAGGTCTTCATACACACAATTCTCAGCAATAAGTTCTTCGACAGAGTCCAAATCCCGCATATTTATTCCGGCATAGAATTTCCTCACCACACTCGCCGCCGACTCTAAATCAGTTACAGAATCAGAAGATGAAGTGAACTCAGCCGTTCGATTGCTATTCCGTACAGCTACCTGTCTTATCCGATGGCCAGAAACGATCCTAAATTGATAATCAGTAGAACAGTCGACTTTATGAAGAACGGCGGGTGAGTTGCCGACGACAGCGGCAGTGGTAGAGGGGTTTGGGTTGAGTGGGAGGAGAGAGAAGGATGAGATGCTGCTCATAAGCGTCACCATAGCTGCAGTTGCAGTTTAATGCTACTGTTGTGATTATGAGGCGCGGGTAAATAAATGCCAGTGAATTGTTTTTCCCAAATCCTAATTATTTGTCCACATTTTTTTTTATTTGTCAATTACTTGTCCATTTTGATAAATCAATAAAGGACAATTTTTTTTACCTATTATATCTTCAATTAATTATTTTGAAAAAAATAAAATTTCTTGAAAATCTTAAGTTTTAATTTATCTACTTCATAATTACTCCATTTGTCCCTAATTACTTGTCCACTTTTGAATTGGCACATGATGTTTACCATTTTACCCCTATTAATTATGAAGTTGATGAATTAAAAACTTAAGATTTTCAAAAAGTTCTACATTTTTCAAAGTAATAAATTGAGGGTATAATAGAGAGAAAAAATTTGTCCTTCTTGATTTGTCAAAATAGACAAGTAATTAGGAACAACTAAAAAATGAAAAATGGACAAGTAACTAGGAACAGAGGGAGTAATAGAGTAATATGGTAACTCACTATGTCAATCATTATTTTTCTTAATAAGTGTGTCAATTCAAAAGTTGACAAGTAATTAGGGACAGAGGGAATAGCGAAGAAGGAATATCGAATGAAACATTAGTCATTACGGAGTATATCTTTGTGATAATTCTGGGAAAAAAGGGATTGAGGAATTAGGAGTTTTTTAAAAATTCTCATCCTGTGTCTGGTATATGTAATAGAGCCTCATTAATTGGTTTTGATACCTGTTTATCAAGAAAACAATACTGTAAATTTTCTAATGAGGTCAACGACTCACTCTCAATTTAACTCATTAAATTTGATAATTAGCATGTAAACATGTTTGCGAATGAGTTTAAGTTAAATAGTGAAGAAAGTAAATAGAGTCGTATGAAGTAGTGAAACTGAGATGATTTATGTTTGCACCGCATTCAGAGATGTATAACATTGCAGGTAGTAAATCAAAAGATACTTGTATCTAAGATACTTAAGAATAAAGACTTAGTAAAATACTCCCTTCATTTCAAAAAGAGTGGCCTAGTTTGACTTGACACGGAGTTTAAAAAAATAAATAAGACTTTTGAATCCTGTGATAAAAAATTAAAGGTATGTCAAATGTACAAAATTGTCATTTAATCTTGTGGCCTTAAACGTGGAAAGATGAAATTAAAATGTTACCAAAAAAAGAAAGAGGTCATTCTTTTCGAAACATACTAAAAAGAAAATAGGTCATTCTTATTGAAACAGAGGAAGTAAAAAGTTTGGAGCACAATATTAGTAGTATATTGCTTTGTATTGTTCAGAATCCAACTCCTTATAAATGTTTTTAAAACTACTATTTTATAGGCGACAAAGGTAATTTATCAACCAATAGAAAAGCCTCACTCAAGCCCTAATGTCACTCCCCAAACTAGGGGAGGCATCATTGACACACGATAACTTATTCAACTGAGCTAGCCATTGAAACGTAACTGAAAGAAGACAACAAGGGACGAAAAGGTCAGGTAGCATAACGACTGAAATAATATGTCTAGACCGCCAAGGTGACGGCCACAATAAGAATAGCATAATGAAAGGGCCGACAAGGCCAACTCAACTGACAAAATCAAAAATCCAACATGTTCTATAACTGGAGACATATATACATATTATACCGACAAGGCTGGAAACTAAAATCTACAAATACCCAACATAGTATGTTCACAAAGCTTATAGGAGTACTATACAACTAGTTAGGACAAGATCTCGATAATATCCAAAAATTGTACACAAAAACTCAAGTATGCAAAATCTACAGGCAACCAATAGCTCCAGAAAGAATGGACCTTGTCAATCCTCAGTTGAGACATCACCCTAATTGTAAAGAACAATTAGGCCTCTATCTAAATCTGTAGCATGAAATGTAGTTCTCAAGCAACAAAACATCAGTACAAATAAATATGTATTGAAATATAAAGCGGAAAGTAGAATCATAAAAAGTTGTGATTAGAAGGATAATAAAGATACCACCTAAAATTGAAATCCTACTAGCCACAACGGGCAGACAACTGAACTCAAAATACTTTTGATATGTATAAAATATTTGTATAATAATGTACATGAATATATATATATATATATATATATATAT
>JAJOOF010011758.1:0-17939 GCA_029582545.1 Solanum lignicaule
TAACTTTTATACATATGTTATATCAATATACAAATTTCATACCATTTTTATGCTTACAAAATTCATACAAAAGTAAAAATACATATGTTATTTTAAAACAATTTCATATGTTATTACAGAATACAAAAGTAAAAACACATATGTTATATCAGTACACAAATTTCATACAATTCTTATTCACACATTTCTTACCTATTTCATGCCAAAAGTTATCAATTATTCATAACAGGATCATGCCATTAGAATACCAAAATAATTTCAACTTAGAAATATTAATTGCCATTTCTTTAATAAACAATATACCAAATTCATTACATTATTATTCTCAAAATTCATTACAATATAATGCCAAAAAAAAATTCCAATCAAACCAAAAATCATACCAAAACATTATCGATTGTCATACATGCTTGGTAGTATAAATATACAAATTCCAAAGAAAAAATTATCTATTTTTTTAATCGAAAATATACCCCATAAAAATGCGTCAGACAAATAATGAACAAATTCAATGTTCATACCAAAATATAACATTATACATTTAAAAAAAACGTCATAATTCAAATTATTATACACAACAAAAAATCTGAAATCAGTATACAAATTTCATATAATTATTATGCACATTTTTCATACCTATTTCATGTCAAAATTATACATATTTCATGACATAAGTCGTCACTTTTTCACAGCAGAATCATGCCACTATAATACCAAAATAATACCACTTTTAACTATTAATTGTCATTTATTAGACAAATAGTATACGGAATTCATTCAAATATAATTCTAAAATCGTACCAACATGGTATAACCAATATACCAAATTCAAATAAATTTTATGTAATTTCTTAACCAGAAACATACAAAAAAAATGAATGTTCAAACAAAAATCTATACCAATTTCAAACAAATTTTATGTAATTTCAAAAGTGAATATTCATACCAAAAACGCCATAATTAAAATTATTATCCACAAACAAAACCTGAATATTTTTTTTCCAGAATCACTGTTCATAATTTTTTTGAACGTTTGGTTTGTATTACAATACAAATAAAAAATCGCAAAGAACACTAACCTGAAGGATCTCATCTACCACCATGTTTTATTAATACTAATAAGAAGCCATCCAGAAAATAAAGATTATTGAATAAAAACGAATATGAATTAGATGAGAGTGACAAGATTTCTGGAAAAAATCGAAGAGAGAGAAACGTGGAAGAAAATGGATGAAATCAGAATTTTTAAGTAATTTTAACAAATTAGAGTGAAATAAGGAAACTAAATATTCTTAATTAGTTTGAATTTCCTTAATTTATGCTAATTAGTAATTATCTTCAATCAATTCAAATTTAATTAACACACTTATTTCCGTTTTTTACCTTTTTTTCAGAAATGAATTATTTTATTTTTTTTCAAAACAAATTTTTACAATTATTTTTAAAAAATCTTTTTATTTTTAAGAAACTGTTACAACCTGAAATTTTTTATTGTTACAACTTGAAAATTTAATTCTACTGCTATAACTTGAAAATATTAGTCTAATATATGGCATATATGAAATTTTCACCCTATTTAAGGACCCCAAATCTTCGTAACTTTTGGACCCAAATTTCTCTTACGGCCCAAATTTTAAAACATTTTCCACAAGTAGCCAACTCAAGTGTAATCTGCCCTTTTTCTTTATTTTTTACTTTTCCACCCATGGGGAAAAAAAGATTGGAAATTCCATTCTTCTTATGGTACTTATTATTTTAAAATATTCCAGCTCAAAAATAAGTGTTAATTAATTAATTTAAATAAATTAAATACATGACCCATACTTGTAAGTGACAAAAGTTTAAATTCTTTAATTTTAAAAGCTACATAATGCCTAATGGCAATGTCATGTTATGACTTATGAGAAACACTGTAACATTGATATATACATCACCCATACTTGTGATATAAACTTTTTTTTAGAAAAAATACATATAAAAATTTGCCCCGGTGGGACCCCTTGTAAACAGATAATCGAATTATGTATAGCTTACTTAACCTCTCCCTATTATTGGTCAGTTACTTGCCTCTCTCGAAATTTTAATTATGTCATACAAATTAGGACGAAAAAAAAGTATAATTTCAAAGTATCGGTCCTTTATAGGGTTGTATGGTGCTTTAAAGTTCATATGCAACTTACACGACAATGAATTGCAACAAGTCAAAATTGTACAGCTTTCTTCTATTAGTATGTGTCAAAGAGTAATGTTTTGTTTCATACATTTGTGACAGACACCTATTATCATTTAGTAGGGTGGATTCAGAATATAAGGAAAGGATTCGATTGAATTCAATAATTTTAATTCAAATGACATATTTAGTGTACGGAAATTGACCATTTTTTTGGACAATAATGTTGTGATTAGAAATTAATTCAGAACAATTGAACCAATTCAAAAGTATAAAGAGAAGCAGAGACCCTTCGGGGTGGCCTAGTGGTTTGGGCTTGGTACTTCCATGTTGGAGGTCTCAAGTTCGAAACCCCTTGCTTGCAAAAGCAAGGAGTTTGCCTTTTTGGTCTAGCTCGTCACACCGGGCTTGCCTGGTTTGCGAGCTATTGCATAGAAGCGGGGGTTACCCTATGCACACCCAAAAGATAACTGCGGGTTTCCCTTGTTAAAAAAAAATAGAAATAAAAGAAGATTAATACATTAATTGGTTCATGAATACTACATATTATTTAGGAGAAATGGTGTAACAATTATAACATACAAACTCATGTGAATCCTAATGGTAGTAATGGATTTATGTTTTATATTTATTTATTTGGCACTTGGACACAAGACAATGTCATCTCTTTTCGTGTCATTCTGAGTGTATATATATATATTCTTAATTAACATTCAGCATCCAATCAAATCACATTATATGAATTGTCCTTTTCTTGTTAAATGTGATCTAGAGTTCAAGGAGTAATATTTGTGCAGCTCACATTGGTCAAAGGCATTGATTTTGCAAGTAGTTAGGTGTATAGTAATTATGCATGAAATTAATTGGGTCACTACTACTCTTTCCTTCTGTCTCAATTTATTTGAAATATTTTTCCTTTTACTATATTAAATAAAAATATTTTTCTATAACTAAAAATAACTTAACTTTAAAGTTTCTTTTTTTCCTCTTAATCAAATAAGTTTTTACTTTTAACTTTATCTTTTCGGAGACAAAGAGAATTCCTTCGGTTACTTACAAGAATGCTGTTTAGGTAGATAAATGTCTAGCTCAAGAGCACCTAGCTACAAAAAAAATATATAAGATTTATTTTACACGATAAATTTCAATATTCATAATTTCTTGTCAAATTGTGAGTTGAATTATTACAATATCACGAACTTTTTTAATAAAATAATGTCACATAAATTGAGATTGAAAAAATATCCCAACAATAAAAAATGTTTGTGGAGGTTAAAAATTAAAATCATGTGGGGTGCATAATAAAGAGTATTGGCTCGTACTATCATTTAATGATCATGATGTCCGATCCATAAAAATAATGTGTGAGTTTTGATATTCAACATAAATTTTCTCTGAAAAGTATTGTAGTTTTCTAGTCCTTCTATAGAAAGGAACGTGAGTTATTTGTAGACAATAAAATTTTAAAATTTGTTGTAAACAGTACTATCGATCTAATATCCATTTTCAATTATTTATGTAACAGACATAATAGAAAGCATAATTAGATTTTGATACACAAATACGTAAATATTTCATAATGTAGAGGTTCAAATCTTTGACTATGAATTTTTTTTTATTAGTGGGTATTTTTTTTTAAAAAATGAACCTTATGTGACGTTAATTCAAATTAGTCAGGACTCAATGCAAGTATCGAATATTGCCTGGAAAATCAAAAATGAAGTAACAATTTCAGAGAGTATAGTCCAAGAACTAATTTGTACATAATTTATTAAAATACTTATATATTATTGGTCGAAAAATTGATTATGGTAATACCTTACATTATATAATCAAAATTGTGTTCTTGATTATTATTTTTTTGTTGGTTGTTGGGTTTGTGATCAAGATGTACTTTAAGCTTTTTAATTAAAAAAAATTGTTGACTAAAATAATTTTATCCTTATATCTAGTTGAACACAAATTTTTCATTACCAAAATCTTCTCTATTATTGCAAATTTCTGGTTATTATATGCAGGTACGTAGCGCATTTGCCATCTATCACATCCACTCTTAACTAATTGATATTAAGATATTGTTGGTGAAATTGAAATATAATAAATGATTATAATAATATATAATCAAACAATGTGACAAGTGTAATTTATTTATTAGTCAGATATAAACACTCTGTGCAGATAAATTTATCGGTATGGTAATTCATTCACTTACAAATTTATATCTTTGCTTGCTTATACCTAGGGTTGTCATGATTATGGTTAAAAAATCAAACCGATGGTTATTCATACACTTACAAATTTATATTTTTGCTTGCTTATACCTAGGGTTGTTCATGATTATGGTTAAAAAACCAAACCGAATCACAATTCGAACCAAACCGATTAACAAAATCGATATTTGGTTTAGTTAGGTTTGGTTTTATGAAAATCGATTCTATTTGTTTTGGTTTTGGTTTTGGTTTTACTACAAAAAACCTCAAAAATAACCAAACAGAACCGAGAAAACATATAGATAAATTTAATAATTATTTATATATTATTCATAAATAAAATATAAATATTTTGTTAAATTTGAATTAACTTAAATCTTTTAACTTTACAATTTTCTCAAGCCCAACACTTAAATTTTGTCCCAACTATTACAATCATAAGTCCAAGTCCATCAAAATTTAATACTTTAGTCTTTACCTACCTTACCGCACGTAAGATAGTCACATTTTTCTTAATTGAATCACTTTGTTCGTACCTCACATAAGATAGTCACACTTTATTTTTTCTTAATTAAATCACTTTGTTCGTGTAATAATAACTATAGTATTGCTTAATTGAATCCACAGTAGCTTTCATATGGATTATTCATATACTAGGTGTCTGTGTCTATCGAGATACATATTTCTTCAAGAAATTTCTTACTTTCAAACTGAAAAAATAAAAAAAATCGAACCAAATCAACAGTTATTTTATTATTTAGTTTGGTTTGATTTCAGAAATTTAAAAATTGAAATTGATTTGATTTTAATTTTAACCAATAACTGATCCAAACTGAACCATGCACACCCCTACTTATACATGTTTCTTCATCATGAGTATATATATAAGTACTAATAGTGTATAAGTTTTTAATAAAAGCAATTTTCAAAAATGAATAGCATTTGGTAGGCCTCTTATAATAATTGTTCTAGCTGACTAGCTCTAATATATCTTCTTATAATAATTGTTCTAGCTGACTAGCTCTAATATATCTTTTGTTTCATTTCTTCTTGAACAATTATAAAGACATTTTTTAATTATGAATCTACTATCATAAATTCAATATAATGCACTTTTATGAATAACAATTTCTAGCCATATATTGATGAATTTATGCATTGAATAATTTACTTCCACCACAACAGTCTCCTTCGTAGAGCTCTGTGTTATAAGCTCCTCCTCTCCCAACCTAATAATAGGTGACAGTGGTCATGAGCCTGAACTTTCATTAAAAGGTTTAAAATTCAAAAAAGTAAATATATGAACTAGTGGGAGGGAGTTCGACATCTACTATATATACATATAAGAAAATTAACCATATATAAATAGAGTAAAATTTTCTGTCGAATGGAGTTTGAATGAAACTCTGACCATAAGCTAGCTTTACCCCTGATAGGTGGGGTTAGGGTCAGGGGCGGAGCTAGGTGGGGTTCATGGGTTCGGACGAACCCAATAGCTTTTCTGTAGATTCTATATTTGTACTAGAAAATTAAGTTATAGCTTGCGAATCCCTAACAAATCTGATTGACAACTCAATGATAAGAAAGGGGAAGGAAATTTAGAACCCCCAAACTCCTAATGCCTCTGATTATTTAGGGTAGGGTACCCTCTAATTTAATTTCCTTCCCTATAAATATATACCTAATATAGTCAACTGCAGTTTACAATATTATCACAAGAAAGAATTAGAACAGAAGAAAAAGAAATGGATCAGAAAATGACACAAAATTGTTGTTTTTTCTCCAAAAGCAGTAGGAGTGTAATTGAGTACTTAGGGGCACTTTCCTCTAACCAATTGGACTCTCTTACTACTCTTTGTGACACTTTTGTACCTTCAATTCATGATGCTAATTCCTATGGTCATCAAGATCAAGGCAATATTGATGATGATGATTCTTACACAAAGTTCCTCCAAACTTCAGCATCCATGAATGGAACTCCTCAACATGTAAGATTTTGTTATATACTTCTCATTAAGTATTATTTTTCCATGTTGAGTTAAGAGGCAGAGCCAAAATTTGAATATTATGAGTTCTGAATTATAATAAGATAGCGACATATGGTGTTATACTGAATTTTGGATTTCATTTTTATACATATTTAGTGAATTTCTCAAAGTAATTTAGAGTAAAATTGAGTTCAGCCGAACACATGCATACAAAACCTCTAGCTCCACCACTGAATTAAGAGGTAGCTAGATTTGAACATTATGAGTTCTGAATTCTAATAAGATAGCAACAAATGGAATTATACTGAATTTTGAATTCCATTTTTATACATATTCAGTGAATTTCTTAAAGTAATTTAGTCTAAAGTAATTGAATTCAACCGAACACATGCATACAAACTTGTACCTCCACCGCTGGCTTTTCTTTATACATCGTTGAAGTTTTGGTCCAAGAGGGATAATATCAACCACGTGACGTCCATCTGACGCATCTGTTATGGTTATCTCATATCCCCTTCCTCCTCTCACCGTCCCGCCCTTATAACAAATCAGTCTTCCAGGAGTAGTACCCCTTGTAGTAAGACTCTTCGGCCTCATAGACGTAAAAAGTAACTATTAATATGTAGTGAAAATGAAAAAAGAACGGTAAGAATTAAACTCACACCTCCTTAGGGTATGAAAGACTCATATGATTATGAGTACCACTAGATTATACTCAATAATAAAGTCATTTTATTTTTCAGATAGCATGGATGATAAACAATAGATTGCAACATCCAAAGATGAACTTGTGCAAATTAGCACTGTGGCTATTATCAACAAGGATTGGAACATTTATACTTTGTGGTAAAGCAAGCTTGTCAACCCAATTTCCATACTAACAGACATTTTCTAACATTTCACCAAAGAAAAGAGAAGAAAGTGTCAAATCATGGGCAACAAGTTGTTTCAAACTCCTAAGGATTCTCTTTTTTGCTGCTAAAATTCTGGTTCTCCTTGTATTCTACACTCAGGTATACTACTACCATATTTAATTCACGTACACTAAACTAGTATATTATTTTAATTCACGTACACTAAACTAGTATATTATTTAATTCATGTACACTAAATTAGTATATTATTTAATTCACATACACTAAACTAGTATATTATTTAATTCACGTACACTAAACTAGTACGCATATATTTAATTTACGTACACTCCCAACATTAATTAATTGTAAAGCTACCCCCTTCTGTGTTTTGTCCATCAGCATTTTTTTCGCTGCAAGTAATTTAATTTCTCATAATATTCACCTATCATCTGCATTTACTTTTTCATCTGTTTTCTAACAGAAAAATCCGTACATATATAGCGCACATGCAATTTACGTTTGATGTGTTTTTAAGAAATTATAAATAAGAAAAATATTTTTATTAATATATTCTATGCAGAGGTCCTATTCATCGTTATCAAGTATGTCGTCCCAAATTACTTGTGAGAGTATAAAAGATGCAAGTTGTAACTAGCCTAGAGTTAAAGAATTAGGCAATTAATGCACTCTTTTGACTAAATGTGCATATATATAAAAATTAATAATAAAAGAGCTTTTTTTAAACTTTATAATATTTAAATTAAATTTATTCGTTTTCTGTGGGAGAGGAAACGGTTCAAACATCACGTTTTATAATTTAATCAGAAGAAAATATTGTGATTACAATTCAACATAATATTAAACTTAATTTAATAGGCGGCCCAATCATAAAGTATTATTTGTAAAATATAATACTTTTATATAATTTAATGACTATTTTTATTAGTATACTTCCTCTCCATCTAATTCAAAATAATTGATATTTTAGATTTGAAAATATAGATTAAAAGTTCACATACTCCTAAAAAAAAATAAAAAATTAAAAAGCCTTGATCAAGATATTCTTAATTATGATAATTTTTTTCAAAATTATTGAAAAAAAATGAAATACCTTTTAAATTTTATAAAAACAACAATTATTTTTTTTATTAACTTTTAGAAGCTAAACATAAAATAATTTTTGAGTGGGAGAGAGTTCATTTTAGTACTAATGACACATAAATATTTTCATCATTTATTATAGGGACCTTTATTATATAGTTCCAACTTCCATACTAAAGAATTTTGTTGAACGGATAGAGATGTAAGATGTTCCGTGATTAAAATAATTACTTGTCGGCTACAATAAATCCTTTTTTAGTTTTTACAATAATGCCTCCAATCTGGTTCATTTTATTTATTGAATTTTGAATTAATTATTTATATATATTCAATGAATTCTTTAATTCAAATATAAAATTTGAACTTAAATTATTAGATTATTTTTCAAAGGTTTTTCCGAAATTAAAAAATAAAAAGATAAATATTTAATTAATGAATTAAGAATATATAGCGATATAAAGTATTTGAAAAAAATATATTTTTTAATTAACCAAATAGTAACTAACATATACATTTGAAAGAGAGTATTATTGAGCTGACCTGGGACAATAGTAGAAAAAGTTTAGTTACTCCTATTTTAATTGAACAAAATTAGTTTCATAACTTCATTGCAAAAAGAATTCTTTAACCTATATCATAATTTGAGAAACTAAGTTCTACTTTAGTTTTTTTTATCATGTATGTTTCTTATGTTTAAAAAATTTGATCACATTATAATCTATCTGAAAATATATATCGTATATTTTTTAATTACATATATTTTTTTGATTTGATGTAAAATATCTGTTACCTAATATATATAATGCAAATTGAATTTCTGTCTCTGCATAATACTAGTGGGCAAACATATTGGGCCCTTACATTTACAAACAAATAGTAGTTAGCTTATTAATGTAGCACACTTGACACAGTACATTTCAATTGGAAATTTATTCCAAAGACGTTCATGATATGATATATTTTGTAAAGAAAATATAGAGTGCAAAGATATTATTTGAACTTTGTTGTAAAATAAAACCCCACATATTCACAATATTTGTTTTTAAATTTCATTCTAGAGGAATAATAATGTCACATTACATTTGATGAATAAAGTTATGTTAAAAGCTTAAATATTAGTACGTCTTTAGTAATATGAAGTTGTGTCATATTCTAAAAGGTGATTAGACATGACATGTTGCAACTTCATATTACCGAGGACATGACTCTAGAAAGGAAGGAGTGGATGTCGCGTATTAGGGTAGAATGTTAGTTGGGGTAGAGTGTTGTCTTGCCTTGCAAAGGTGTAGGCTTGTTAGTGTCTGTTGTGTACTAGTTGTAGTTCTTGTCTAGGTTGTTTATTGTGTTTCTATTATTACACTAATTTGTTGTTGTTATTGTTTTCTTCTTATTGTACTTGTATTTGATGCACTTCGGAAACAACATCTCTACCTCCACGAGGTAGGGGTAAGGTCTGTGTATAGTGTGGTGGATCTGTTATGTATATTTGGGTCTGTTGGCAAATTTTGTACTGATGTTATTTGGCAATAAAGAGCTTTGAGCTCAATATTTCGAGAAAAAAAAAGGTCTACGTATACTCTACCCTTCATCTTTGTTCTTTCTTGAAAGTGAAACTGTTAATTTCTTTTGATTTAGGTGAATGATGAAAGCCAGAATTCATCATGGAAAGCACTTGGCTACTCTGGACCTGATCCAGATTTCAAGAAGCAAAAACAAGAAAACATGAACTCTAATGAAAAGGATGATCAACCATTTGGACCACTTTATGAAGGAATCATAAGTCTAAAAAATTCACAGAAAACAATATTCCATAGGCTGCAAGAACTAGGATTTTCTGTATCAAAACCGCATAATTTCAAGAACGCGAGGAGAAGTACAGAGTGCCCTGCATTCATAATTGAATGTGATGCTGTGGTGGTTGGTTCAGGTTCTGGTGGTGGAGTTATAGCTGGTATTCTTGCAAATGCTGGACACACAGTGCTTGTCCTAGAAAAAGGAAGTTATCGTGCAAGAACTAATCTTTCACTTCTTGAAGGAACTTCAATGGATCAAATGTACCTTGGAAGTGGACTACTAACAACTCAGGACATGGATATTATGCTACTTGCTGGTTCCACAGTCGGTGGTGGCTCGACGATAAATTGGTCAGCTTCGATTCAAACTCCACAACATGTACTAAAAGAATGGTCTGAAAGCTACAATCTTAAATTGTTTGAAAGTGAACTCTACAAGGAGGGTATGAAGATTGTGTGTGAAAAAATGGGAGTTCAGTCTGAAATTGAAGATGAAGGGTTCCAAAACATGATTTTGAGAAAAGGGTGTCAAGAGTTAGGGTATCCAGTGGAAACAATCCCTACAAACGCGCCCTCGGATCATTATTGTGGATGGTGCAGCATGGGTTGCAAAGATGGGAAGAAAAAAGGCACAGCTGAGACATGGTTAGTCGATTTGGTGAAATCAGGTAATGGTGCAATACTTCCTGAATGTGAAGCCTTGGAAGTAATCCATGAAGAAAAGAATGACAATTCAGGAAAAAGTAAAGCTATTGGAGTTGCTTTTGCATTTCAAAATATTGAAGGGATGAGAGAAATTTGTATGGTGAAATCAAAAGTCACAATAGTAGCTTGTGGTGCTCTTAGCACTCCTTCATTGCTCAAGAGGAGTGGCTTAAAGAATCCAAATATTGGCAGAAACTTACACCTACATCCAGTCGTCATCGCTTGGGGATACTTTCCAGATTCACCATCAACATCTAATGAAATATGGCCAAAAGCAGAGAAGAAAAGTTATGAAGGAGGGATAATGACAGCCATGTCTAAAGTCGTGGCAAATTTCGAAGGATCAGGATATGGTGCAGTCATACAGACACCAGGATTGCACCCTGGAATGTTTTCAGCACTAATGCCATGGGTTTCAGGACTAGATTTCAAGATGAGGATGAGCAAATATTCAAGAACAGCGTATATCTTCGCATTGGCAAGGGACAAGGGATCAGGGGAAGCACTTTCACCATATTCAATAAGTTACAAGTTGGATCAAACTGATGAAGAAAATCTAAAAGCAGGCCTAGAGAAGACACTAAGAATCTTGGCAGCTGCTGGTGCAGAAGAGATTGGAACTCAACAAGAAAAAGGGAGGAGTTTGAAGGTGAACGAAGCAAGTTTGAAGGAGTTTGAGAGGTTTGTGAAAGAAGAAAGTTCAATAGAAATTGGAAAACATTCAGTTCCTATATGTTCAGCACATCAAATGGGAAGTTGTAGAATGGGAGTTGATCCAAAAACTTCAGTGGTTAATTCTAAAGGAGAAACATGGGAAGTAGAAGGTTTATTTCTTGGTGATTCAAGTGTGTGTCCAACAGCAATTGGAGTGAATCCAATGGTCACAATTCAGGCCATTTCTTATTGCACTGCACAATCTGTGCTCCAACTTCTCAAGAATCAAAAGTTGGGGTGAAATTGTTGTTTATGTTTATTTAAGTTTGTGTAATATCTCTACCTTCAACTTATGAGTAGATGTTGAACTCCCTTCGGCTAGTTCAACATCAACTCTCCTACTTTGGCACGAGTAGTTTTAGAATAATCATGAACCACTATAAGTGGAGAATCTTTCTCTAAAAATAATTTTTTTTAGAACATTCTTTCCGTTACCCCTTGTGTCTAATTCTTTTTCTAATATGATAACTGTAATGAAAAATCTACCTTTTAAGTTCTTGAACATAATTTCTAGTATCATGATTTAAAACATAATAAGCCATGAAAATAAATTTTAAAAATTCTGGGTAAAACACTAAGAATATGAGAATTCATGATTAGCTAAACATATTTATAAACTTTCATAAATAATGTATGCTTGCTCGATTTAATCGAAACACTCATTAATTGTTCCAATACATTTCTACAAATACCTTAGAGGCATGTTAATTGTGAGAAAAGAACTTTAGTAAAGACGTATCGTTACTCACCTCAATATCTTCTCCCAAGAAAACATATGCTTCAACAATCGTTTAAATACTTGAAATCTACATCGAGTTTAATCACATGACATTGTTATGAATGGGCCTAGACCAGTATTGGCAAAGCAGCCGAACACCGGATTAAGTGGCTATGTGTGGGATCCGGATTGATAAATAGAGACTTGTGAGAGCAAAATTGGTTTATGCGTATTATGATCATGCTTAGGCAAAGTCTGTATCTCTCATCCTGCTTTCTCTAAGTCTGGTTCCTCGTCTCCTTCTTCAGTCGATCCTAATTCTTACTTTCAATATTTCTGTTTGGGTTTTTGCCTTTTGAGTTTGCATTTAGTTGGTGGAATTGTAATTGATCTTTAGCCTAATTAATATAGTTGAGAAACGAGTTAGAGTTATTGTTGGATTTGAGTTCATTACAGACATCGACAACAACTATTGTTTTCGAGAACTGAATCTTAATTATTCAGATCTTAATCATAAAGTCTATTTGTTATTCTTATTTTACAATCACTTAATGAGGTTGATTAAGATCTATAACAAAGTTTTTATTTCATTAAGATGTATATTTTAATTTTTTTATAAATATGACAGTTTACCGCTACTCTATCCACTTTCACCCTCCACCCGTAACCACCATTTTAGTGATAACTATCATCACCGTCAATTACTACCACCTACCATCCACAACTATCATTCTCAGCCCATCACAACCACCATCAGTGTCAATCACCAAAATTAATAGTCATCATCATTAGCCATTATTTACAAATATCACCACCAACTATTATTAAATTCACCATCGATAATTATCACCATTGTCATTATTATATATTGTTAATTACAATCATCATTCACTACCGTCATTAGGTATCAATATCATTCCACTACTAATTATATGTTGTCACCACCAACAGCTACGATTAATCACTATGTCAACAATTATACAATAAGGTACTGCCCATAACCACCATCATCAACAAACACACAATCACTATCGTTAGTTATCACCATCACCAATTGTCAAATGAAGATTTTAAAATGTCTATTAATTTAGTATTTTATATTTATTATTTTTAAACAAGGACATATTTCCTCAATTTCAAATATTGTAAAGACATATGTAGATCTTTTTGGTAAAATGATTAATGTCTGTACCGAACTAATCTATATGACAATATTTCAATTATGCCAACTTGAAAGAAAGAAGATTTTGTAGCCAATCTAATGATATTTGATAGATAACGAATACAACGAACATAAGCCAATCGAATGCTATCGTGTTTCTTGTTTAGTCCATTCAAAATTAATTCCATTTTTTCTTATTTAATTAAAACCCACTCCTTCAAGTACAAATTTAGAAATGTTTGGCTTGTGTCATTAAATAACATTAATTAAAACAATGTAGTATTAGGTTCGTATTCCGGTATCACAGAAAAAAATGTTAAATTTGTGACACTTTCCTCTAACCAATTGGACTCCCTTATTTCTATTTGTGACACTTTTTTGCCTTCAATTCATGACACTAATTCCTATGATCATCATCATCATCAAGAAGACAATAATATTGATGATGATTCTTTCATTAACGGAAAAATACATAAAAATTCCCCTGAACTTGGTCGAATAACTTACTTTAATACTTAAACTACACGGGCATTTAAATACCCCCCTTAACATCTTTGAAGTGATTTTTTTTCCACCCTGAGACTATAACACCACTCTCACCAGCCACATCATTGCCACATAAGCGCCACATCATAACTATGTAGGCACCATGTCATTAGTTTTTATTTCTTTTTTACTTATTCACTATTTTTTCTTAAACACTTTTGAAAATTAATTATATCAATTGATTAATTTATAAATGCATACCCCACACCTCTCTTTCTTCTTCCTTGTTGTTCATCATTATTCCAACCTTCCATATTTTCTTTTCTTCTTCTTCACTATTCAACAATTTTTAAGTCACTTTAAAGAAGAAAATTCACTAATATTCACATTATCTTCTTTGAACCCTCCCAACGAATTTACCCACTTGGAGAATTGATTTTTTGAAAGCCAATATTTTCTTGACAACTCAAATAAAAAATGAAGATTGCATAAGAAAGTTAGTCCAAAAAAATATAAATTTTATGAGAAATGTTTGAATGGATCTAGAAATCAAAATGGGTCACTCAAAATTTAAGAAAGTTTACATTTGTCAAATCGACACCAATAATATAGAGTGAAATCGACGTCAATAAAATGACATTGGTATTGAATTTTACAGATTAGTAAAAGACTAGTGAAATGAAAATAGTGGATAGAGGTGGGGATGAAGATGGAGGAGGAGATGTTTCAATGGAGAAAGATGTGTATTGAGGAAGACAACAAAATGAAAAGAAAAAGAAATTAAAGGAATTAAAAAGGGGACCCACTAATTTCATTTACCTCTTAATAAGATAAATTACATATTTTAAAGATTTAATATATACATAAAAAAAAAACTATTTAAATAATTTGTTATATAGAGGCCAATAAAAAAAGGCCATGTGTAGAGCTTTAAAAATTCAGTTTTTTTTTTCTCTGTTTTCACGCACTTTCAGGAGAGTGCACTCACTCTCTCTGCCACATCATCCCTTAGGGGGTGTTTTAATCACTTCAAAGATGTTTAGGGGGTATTTAAACATCCATGTAGTTTAAGTACTAAAGTAAGTTTTCGTGTCAAGTTCAAGGTTTTTTTTTTATGTATTTTCCCTTCATTAACTTCCTCCAAACTTCAGCATCTATGAATGGAACTCCTCAACATGTAAGTATATATAAGGTCTTTTTTTCGTATGTATAGTACTATGTGATTAACCCTTTAGTGAAAATTCTATCTCCAGAACTGACTAAGAGTATTGATCATCTCATCCCCAATTTTAATTTATTATTTATTTTTCAGATGGCATGGATGATAACTAATAGATTGCAACATCCAAGGCCGAACTTGTGCAAATTAGCACTACGGCTATTACACTATGGCTATTATCAACAAGGATTGGAACATTTATACTTTGTGGTAAAACAAGCTTGTCAACCCAATTTCCATATTTACATAAATTTTCTAACATTTCACCAAAGAAAAGAGAAGAAATTGTTAAATCATGGGCAACAAGTTGTTTCAAACTCCTAAGGATTCTCTATTTTGCCATGAAAGTACTGGTTCTCCTAGTATTCTTCACTCAAGTACTATATTTTTAATTAATATAAATGTTAGTTGATTAAAATCTATATCATTCATCTTAAAATAAAATATGTATCTCTCATGATGTAGTCTTTTATTTTTGGCGGGTGAATGGTCTGATGGGCCCTTGTACTTGTATGAGTTTGTATTATGGACCCTTCTACCTAATCTTTTACCAACTAAACCCCTCAATCTATTGAAACTTGATATTTTAAACCCTTTTATTGACCTGTCATCCTGTGGCATTTTTGTTTAAAGTGCGTGTGAGGTCTTCAAAAAAATTGAAAATGTCAAGTTTTGACCTAATTTAGAGTATCTTCTTCAACATTTATTCATATACCATTGTTGGACAAAAAAAAAGCTTTTTTTGGGGATTTTCTACTTATCTCCAAAAATTTTCTCCATTTTCTTACTTGTTTCATGTTGCCTTTCATCTTCTTCAAAGGATCATTTATTTCTTGAACAAATTCAGTTTTTATTACTCTACAAAGAATTTTCACAAGTAACAAATTTCTTTCATTGCTCCAAACAAGTAAATAAACTTATCGATCCCATTCTTCAACAAGTATTTTGTTTCCTCCGAACTTAAAATCGTCGGAGCTATCAACAACACCAATTTCTGCAAATCGTCAGAACACAAAATCATAAAAAACTAAAAAGTTAGATTGATCTAAAATTACAAAGAGGGGAAAAAAAAGAAAAAGAAATATAGAAGATGAGTGAATAAGAGAATATGAGGGTTGAGTAATTTGAACGAGTCGTGAGATTTTACTAGTGAAAACCTTTGGAATGAGAAAGGAGGAAGAAGAGAAATCTGGAAGATAATAGGAAAAGGAGAAAAAGAATTTTCAAATAAAAATTTGGGGCTTTAATTTAATTTTACCATTTTATTTCGTACGTGGCAGTTAAAAATGAGGTGGAATTTGACATGTAGGAGGTGTATTACACGCACTATCCACCATGTGAGAAAAGGGTTTAAAATACTAAATTTCAATGGGCTCAGGGGCTCAGTTGGTAAATGAGTAAGTAGAAGGATTCATAATACAAACTCATGCAAGTATAAGGGTCCATCAGACCATTCCGCCTTTTTGGCGCAATACATAAATATGTCATTTAACTAATTGGCCAGCTCATTTCACATTAATGTCTTTCAAATTTGGGTGTGCACAAGTAGACACTTAACGAGATGTTGTTTTGCGATATTAGATTCATCTTAATTCAATACTTTTAACTAGATATAGTAACTATGTTTGCTAAAGTAGGTAAATTTTCTTGTTTCTTTGTGTTGTTCAGGTGCGACTTTGTTCATATACTATATCCAATATAGGATGCAACTACAAAGATATTGTCTGAACTATGTTGTAAATAAAACCTTGTTATAAAATTAAGCTCAGAAGAAGAAGAATATATGATAAAAGAAACAACATAAGATAACTTTCTTTTTTCAAGTGTCTCTACAATATGAGTTTCAAAACATTCTTTATGTTACCCCTTGTGTCTAATTCTTTTTCTAATATGATAACTGTAATGAAAAATCTACCTTTTAAGTTCTTGAACATAATTTTTAGTATCATGATTTAAAACATAATAAGCCATGAAAATAAATTTTAAAAATTCTGGGTAAAAAACTAAGAATATGAGAATTCATGATTAGCTAAACATTTATAAACTTTCATAGATAATGCCTGCTTACTCGATTTAATCGAAACACTCATTAATTGTTCCAATACATTTCTATAAACACCTTAAAGGCATGTTAATTGTGAGGAAAGAACTTTAGTAAAGACATATTGTAACTCACCTCAATATATATCTTCTCCCAAGAAAACATATGCTTCAACAATCGTTTAAATACTTGAAATCTACATTGACTTTAATCACATGACATCAACAACAACAGTTGTTTTCGAGATCTGAATCTTAATTATTCAGATCTTAATCATAAAGTGTGATTGTTATTCTTATTTTTACAACACTTAATGAGTTTGATTAAGATCTATAACAAAGTTTTTATATCATTAAGATGTATAATAAATATGACAGTTTACCGCTAATCTATTTACTTTCACCCACCATCATAACCATCATTTTAGTTATAACTACCACCACCGTCAATTACTACCACCTACCATCCACGACTATCATCCTCATGTTAGCATGATAGACAACTAAATGATTTTATATATTAATGTAATTATATAGTGATATAAATTAGCATGATCATATACATTTGTTGTAGAATCATATGAATAAATATTGTGATAGAATAGCTGATTTGGAGGGATAGCAAGGCAGATTTAGAGGGATTCAATGGCAGATTTGTATAGATAGAATAGTTGATCTTTAGGGATAGGAATGGCGGATCTTTAGGGATGTGTAATCTTTATTTTCTCTATATAATGGAAAGACTCTCTCACTTTGAGAGGCATTCAGCTGAAAAT
>JAJOOF010011759.1:0-40487 GCA_029582545.1 Solanum lignicaule
TTTAATTCATTAGAGTAATAAGGTAACCATATTGTCAAACTACAAAGGATATAATGTTTTTAAAGAATTTTAAAAAATGTTAATAATAAAAAAGGAATTAAAAAAATGTTAATAATAAAAAAGGAATAATGTGACATGGCATCCTATTAGGAGAGAGATAATATTTTTTTTTGTCAAGTATATTTTGAGGAAAAGAGGTAAAGTTGGGTGATATTGTGGTCCTAAAACAAACATAAGTGATATTCCTAGGTAATTTCCCAAACATGGGTGACTATCCAAGGAAATTACTCCATCTTTCGTTGAGAAATAATAAGAGTTGTTGACCGATCATCGTAAATTTTCTTTCTTTTAAGGATTTTCCTATGTAAAATTGTACTTATATTCTTTCTTTTCGTTATTATTGCTTTCGGTAATCGTCGTTGTCTCATAATATAAATTATGTTTACATACATTGCACATATATAATTCAAAATTTGTAGCATAATCTGTGATAATCGTGTTTTAGAAAAATCTAGACAACTATAATTATAATTGTATATACTAAAATAAATGGAAAGATTATTTCAAATTTAAATATTCTAATTTGTATTAAAATGTAACTATGAAAAAATTTGATAGTCGACTTCACAAAGTAGGGACAACTTATCTAAAAGAGGTTGAACATGTAATTGGTGAGACGGAACAAACAAGCAATTAGTGGGTTAGAATGAATTTTCATGTTGTTGAGGTGGTTTTAATCATGTTAAAGTAGTAATTTTTACTGTTCTTTTTTTTTCTTTTTAAATTTTAAAACACAACATATGAGGAAGAGGGAAGGGGAAATGTAGAAATGATTACGAGATTAAGATTATGAATCAAACTCTTATCAATAAAATTAAAGTTCATGTCACTAAATAATTATACTATTATAAATAGGCGGTTGGCCATACTGCAAGTAAAATTTGAAAATTTTATAACCAAATATTGATTGGAAAAAAAAAGTTAAAAATTCTCATGACCAAATGACTCCTGAATTACCCTATCGTTCATGATCTATTATTTGTTTCAATTTTAATCAACATTTCATTAATTAATTTTTTGTATATATACTTCAAGAGAATCAAATGTATATAATTTTCTTTATTTAAAGTTGAAAATTAATTACTTTAGAATGCAGCTAGAATAAATCTTTGTAAGGATTTTATGTTTTAAATAAAAAATAAATAGTGTGAGGAAATATCCCTAAGAAAGTGTCAAAAGTCAAAATCAAATGAAAGAATGTGCTTAGCAGATCATTCCTCCAAACATATTTTATATATCCAAAAATATGATTCTTTCTATCAGTGATAGCTGTGTTTTCTATTTTATTTATTCCCATGCCATTTCTGCCCTTGTTATTTTAATATTTATTACTTTGAAAATAACACAATTACACAAACTGGAAGTCAACTCTCTAAAGGTGTAAATCGTATTTGATCATTTTTTTCTTTTTAAGGGAAAATTGAACTTCTAGTCCTTGAAATATCAATAAATTTTACTTTTAATTCTTGCCATCATATTTGACTAATATAACACATTTGTCCTTCAATAAATAAAAAATATATTTTTAATCCCTTTATGTGAAAATATATTATGTGAATTAAATTGTTTTTGAAACTATATCACCCTCAAATATTTAGTAAATAATATATACTTAACATTATACGTAGTCAATTAATTGATAAATTCGACAGTTTTGGTAAGAGTCGCAAGCATAAGGATGAAAAGTGCATCACTTCAACTATGGAAAGTTTAATGTACTTAATTGGACATCTTGAAGATTAACACCAAAACTATCCCTTAAATCTTAATTACTTCAAAAATTAAATATTAAGAGGAGCAAAATAAAATTTATCAATAAGTGAAGAACCAAAAGTACAATTATCGCTTTTTTTTGTTATTTATATACTTGAAATGACCATCATAAATCATAATATTATAAAGTTAATATCACTTTCCGGAGTTTCTCACTTTAATCAGTTAGGGCCCATAAATTAGTTGACATAATTGGGGGAAAAGTTTAGTCTTTCTCTGTGTATTTGATCAACTCAATTCATTTTGGTGTCGTTTTATTTTCCCATTGTGGAAATCTTTTTTGGGTAAATTTAAAAATAGAGGTACTTTGAGAAAAGCTCACGACACAATGTAACGATTCGTTCTGTATGACTATATCAATTCACTTTGTATCTATGGTATATGTTTGCTTTGTATCAATTCACTATGTATAAGAATTAACAAGTACAAAGTGAATTGATATACTAACACATAGCAAATTGATACAACTCGAAGCGAACGAATACAAAATAAAACTAGTAAATCTGACTATTTTAGATAAATACATATCATATATTTGTCTGTCGAGTAATATTCTCATACTTTTACTGTATGGACTTCCCATAATTGGCCAAAGGACAAGTGACTTATAAAAGAAAGAAGAGAAAGAGTAAAGAAAGAGGAACAAAAAAGCAAGGAGAGTTCTAAAAATGGGCAGCCGAAAGTCAGCAAAATTTGCTGACGGCGGATTCTTGGCGTAACAAATTAATGTACTAGTAGCTAGCTAGCTAGGTTGGTTATGTCAAGCACGTAATATTATTTCTCTAACATTTGTTTATAATAAATAAATGTGGGAATGAATGGAGTGGGAAGGAGGTAACTCTCCCTAATGCTATTGTTTAAATAAATTTGGAATTTATTAATAATCGATAGATCTAAAATGTCATGCATTATCCATTGAAAAAATGTCAATCTTAGTAGAGGAAATGATCTCTTATGACCACTTACAAATTCAATAGAAGAAAATAACTCTTTCAGATCTCTTATAAAAAAGATACGAAATTATTGTAAAACCTTAATTTTAGTCTTAGTACAACTTACGAGAGTTAATGTTCATTAATTTGACATCAATTTGAAGTTTGAGCTTCATTTGAAGCACACTAGTGAAGGCAACTTGCTAGATTAATAGGAGACTAGGGATAGCAAAGCATATTTTGATTTATTGGAGGCCTATAAGGTAGCAACCTTTCATTTCTTCAAAAGTTAATAAAGGCATAATGATCATAGTCTTCAAATATACTTCTAATTTAGTATATGAAAGACTTAGTACTTTTATTTTCATTTTATTTATTTTATTTGTTTTCCCCCTTTTGAAGTTGCAAAACTTTTGAGCTACTCAAAACGACATGTTGGTTTTCTGTTACAAGTTGCAATCAAGAATATAAAATGACAACCTCCACACTCTTTCTTATATATACACCCTTTCTCTCTATATATATACAAAGGATATATTATTTTCCATGTACATATGTGAGACTTGTTTCGTGAGAATTTAAGTTATGTATTCTAATAGAATACATTTTTTAATTTTATTTTTTATATTTTATCGTATCATATCAGATTTTGCTATGAAGAGTTACTTGTTATTATATGTTAACTTAATATGACGATATAAAAGTTTGTACTCTATCATTGCATAAAACTTAAACTCATTTCACATAGCAGGATAGTACAGGTTTCTCTTAAATAATAATGCAAAAAAAGGTTCGTCAATTAGTATTTTTGTTATTCTTTTTTTTTTTCTTCCTGTTTATAATTCCCCGAGTTCTAAAATATGTTTGCAACGATAATTATCACAACAAAGTCCACTTAAACCAAATATAATAAATCTACTAGCTTTTGAGTACTGCAGACTGTCAATATGATTAACACTTAACATAGTAGTAATAATTAATTCAAATTAGAATAATGACAGATTATATTAGTGGCTTCGTCCATCTGAATATATGTATATAGTTCACCAATTCCACATTTTGTGCTATGAGTTTAATTTATAAACTTATATATACACTTGTTTACATCATCAACGAAAATATCTTTTGTCGAAAGATGACACTTAATGATAAATTAACTTTCAATTATTTTCCTTTGTATCGAACACACCTTAATGATAAATCAGCTTTCAAAGATAGAGGCACCTAACTTCCTTAGTATGGAAGCTCTACAAATTTAAGAGAAACCTAAAAAAGTTTGAGATTTCGAGCATCTTTTTTCAATCACAAAATAAAAACAATATATACCCTACAAACTACAAAGTAAGCCCAATATTCATAATTCATATCCAACACATGAGGAAATAGTCCTCTCCACAAATATTTGTCTAAAGTTAATAAATATTCTGATCCCCTTTTTTGGACTAGCTAGTCAGTATAGTAAAATTGAGAAACGAAGCCAGTCAATCAATTGAAAAAAATAGTAATGAATTGACAGGCAACCAACGTATACCATGTCATTATCCTTTGGCGGTTAGGGATGGCAAGTGAAGCGTCGCGAGTTAATGTTTAATTTCGTAAAATTTTAACCCGACCTACATAGCATTTTTACTCAGGTTCACCAGCGTCGCGCTCATGCATGAATCCATCCGCCCTGTACTGGCCGATTAAGTTTTTTTTTTAAAAAAAATCCTTTTTATTTTGTTAGTTTAACTTCATTTTTATCATTTGGCTGGAATTTTACATGTCAGTCAAGGATTTCAGGCTGGGTGTTGTTGACTTTTTTTTTTTTTTTTTTTTTTGGGCTTTTGGTGCAACTGCTTTTCTAAGTTTCTTTTTGGGTCTTTAGTTTTTATTTTGGGCCTTTAGTGCAACTGTTTAGCAAAGTTTCTTTTTCCTTCTTTTTTGGGCCTTTAGTGGAGCTCATATATATACAAGAAGTCATTTTTTGGTGGGAAAATTACGCGATTAAGCAAATCTATACTACTTAATTGCTCATCAAAGCTATAGTTTGCTATAATTATCACTCATGACTAATATTATACATTAATTACGCGGGTTGACTTCGAGTTTGTATAATTAGTCACGTTTGTATATGTATAATTCGCCAGAATATACAAATACATATGTATAATATACAATTATCTAACCTAAATACATATACAATTCACCTCTCTCCCACTCTCTGCCCTCTCTCGCTCGCCTCTCTCCTCCCTCTCCCAATCTCGCTTGCCATATATACAAATACATATGTATAATATACAATTATCTAAATATACATATACAATTCACCTTTCTCCCACTCTTTGCCCCCTCTCTCGCCTCTCTCCTCTCTCTCCCAGTCTCTCTCGCCTCTCTCCTCCCTATAACATATAACTATGAATTGTAATTATCAAACTATAGCTATGGAGAGTAATTAGGCTACTTTTGAGTGACTATATGTGAAAGTTCCCCTTTTTTAGTCCATTGTATATTTACGTAAGTAGCCCTATTTCGAACACACTTTTTATTGGGCCGCCAGAAATTTTTTAGATATGGGCTTTCTTTTTTGGACTATTGAATTGTGTAGCCCAGTATGATCCTTAGCCTTAGCCCAGTCCATAATTTTAGCTCCGACTCGCTTCCCGTCGTACTTTCTCGTCTTCGACGTTTCAACGCCATCGACTTGACGGAAATCATCAACAAATATTCTCACCGCCGGCCGCCAACTCCGACCGCCGTCGACTGACGCATAGAGCTGTTTCTGCTTAGAGTCAAGAGGACATTGGTTGCCGATTTTAGGTTTGATGGAGATACTGTTAATTTTATAGGCCAAGTACACAGGTGATTCTGTCTGCTATCGGTTTCCATGGACTCCTCAAAACCAAATCCTCAGTCCATGCGAGTCCTAATTCGACCTCCAATTCCACCTTCTCATTCTCAAACTCCCCCAGTACTTCCTAGCCACGCCCAAGCTCCGGCCCCTTCTCCCCACCCACTTCCATCAACCTCATCGGAAGCACCAACCACCTCCCCCTCTCCATTAAACCCTCCAAGCGGTGTCGTTGTGGTTGGTTTCATTGGAAAACGCCACGATGACGTTGCTTACCTGATGAACCGGATTATTGATTCTAATGTGTTTGGTTCCGGGGGTTTAGATAAGCCAATTTTTGTTAATGAACCGGATGAAAAGACGGATTTTGCTGTAACCGACGATATGAAGAGCTGGTTTGAGTTTAGGAATATAAGCTACCATCATGATGAGGAGAAGGGGATTTTGTTTTTGCAATTCTCTTCAACTCGATGCCCTCTGATGGAAGGCAATTTGGAGTCTAAGATGGGATTTGATTCACTGTTGGAAGACTACGAATATGGCGATCTCCAAGCTATGCTCTTTATGTTCTCTGTAAGTTTTCTTCTTCTTCACTTTATCTTGACATTTCTAACAAATTTGTGAGGACATTAAAGACTAACGAGGCTTCTAAAGTATTTGAAAGTACAAAACAGGATTAGAAACATGGGCACGCATTGGGTTGGGCATGATGGTAAGGGGTCGGTCCTCAACCTCAAATTAGTTGAGGTCGGTTGAATGAATTATCAATATCTATTCCGCTTCACTTGGACCTATTTTCATTCATTTGGGAAATAAAAAAGTGATAACAACAAGCACAAGACTGAGGCTGTTTGTCCTTGCATGAAGCGCTTAAACACAATTTATTTTCTCTAGAGAGACTTGATCAATAAAGCTAACTGAGAAGTGGATGAGTTGGATTGATGTAGTTGTTTGAGTCACAGCTGCCTGTAGTGTTAACCCAAATGAGTTATCTGACTCTCACTTATTTTACTCCGGAAAGGTTGCTTCTTGTAACTGCGCAAGGTTTTGAATTTGCAGTTGTATAGAAGAACTGTGTGTAGAAGAATTTTGTATCATTTCCATGAATCTTTTCTTTCTCATGCATCAAAATGAGCATGTAAAAATTGTTGCTAAGTGGTCAATTTGAGATGATATCTTCTTTACTAATGTGTCCAATTCTTCATATTCTTATTTGACAAGGGAAAAACCCTCACCTCCAACCATAAGGCTGAGGATTTTAGTCAGGGAGCAAATTGGGAGGGCCACCATTGGGCTCCTGGGTATGGGTTTGGGAGGTGGAGTGTACTATGTAGAGTTCTCTTTTGGAGGCTTTCCATTTCATATTTCATACTTCCCCTTGTTAATTGTAGAATGCTACTCAACCATGCCTAGCTATGCAGGTTTGCCATGTTGTAGTATTTATCCAAGAAGGGCCACGCTTTGACACCCAGATACTGAAGAAACTTCGCGTCTTGCAAGCAGCTAAACAAGCAATGACTCCATTTGTTAAGTCACAATCTCTGCCACTCTCTGTGTCTGGCTCACCTTTTGCATCTCCATCACATAGAGCTGCATCAGGAAGATCATCTGACAATCCTTCGCCTGTCAAAAGCCGTGGCATTTTCAACCGAAATAATTCAGCAATTACTCTGATGTCAGGTTTAGGTTCATATACCTCTTTATTACCCGGGCAGTGTACTCCGGTTACACTTTTTGTTTTTCTTGATGATTTTGCTGATGATTATCCTAGTTCTAGTGTTGAGGAGCCAGCTGATATTTCCTCGGCGAATCAATCATCAAGGGTTGGTGCCTCGGCTCGGCCAAGCTTGGCTCCGGAAGTTTCTGGTTCTGTGGTTGTGCTTGCACGCCCTATGAGTAAATCTGAAGGTGGGTTTAGGAAGAAATTGCAGTCTTCTCTGGAGGCACAGATTCGATTCTCCATTAAGAAATGCCGGACACTGTCAGGTTCTGAAACTGGTCATACAGGTTCAAGAAGTGGGGGTGTGTCAAATTCTGCAATGCTGTTTTCCCTGGATGCATCAAAGGCTGTTGCACTTTTAGATGTAACCTCTAATAAGAGAGGTGAATCCCTTGAATTTGCCACTTGCCTTGTGGAAGATGTTCTGAATGGAAAAGCGACCTCAGATTCTCTTCTATTTGAAAGTCATAGCCAGAGCGCAAATAGAGAAGACTTACTTTCTATCAAGGAGTTCATCTGCAGGCAGACTGACATATTAAGAGGAAGAGGGGGTGTGGTTTCGAATACTAATAGTGGTCCAGCTTCTAGTGTTGGCATGGTTGCTGTTGCTGCTGCAGCAGCAGCTGCTTCTGCTGCTTCTGGAAATACATTTACTTCTCCTGAACTTCCACATTTGGAGAAATGGTTATCTTCTAGTCAGCTTATTCTGCAAGCAATTCTGTCAGCAAAATATGCCATTGCAGATGAGACTGAAATTAGTAAGAGGAGACAAAGAAATTCTGTTTCACCACCTCTTGAAGGAAATGCTTCAAAAGTTTCAGATCCACTTGAAATTGCAATGTCTAATTTGGCAAGTGGTAGAGGGATAAATACTAGGTTTTCTACTCTATGGTGCCAAAAGGCCCTTCCAGTAGCTAAGGAGACATATTTAAATGAGTTGCCTCCGTGCTACCCAACTTCTCAGCATAAGGCCCATTTGGAGAGGGCTCTGCATGCTTTCAATTCAATGGTCAAGGGACCTGCTGTGCAGTTCTACTTGCAGAAACTGGAAGAGGAATGCACATCCATCTGGACTTCTGGCAGGCAACTATGTGATGCTGTTAGCCTCACAGGAAAACCATGCATGCACCAAAGGCATGATGTAGAAACTGGTGGTTTATGTTCAAGTGATGAGATAAAGATACATTCCAGTGGGTACTTCTTCCTCCATGCATGTGCATGTGGTCGTTCAAGACTCCTGCGGCCAGATCCTTTTGATTTTGAAACAGCAAATGTTACTTTTAACCGTTCCATGGATTGTGACAAGCTTCTTCCCACAGTTCAGTTACCCCAAGGAAGTGATACAAGTGGACCCATTCATTCCCCATCTTGGAGTTTAATCCGAGTTGGGAATGCAAGATACTACCAGCCGTCTAAAGGTTTGATGCAGAGTGGCTTCAGTTCTACCCAAAAGTTTCTTCTACGGTGGACTATCCTTCTCGAGAAGCCTAAATATGAGAATGACCTACTATCAAGCAATTCAGAGCAAGCAAATATAAATAGGTTTAGTAGCAATGCCAGGGATGAGCCTAACACAGATTCAGGCATAGAGAAGGCTGGTGATTTGAGTATGCAAAATGGACATCAAATCCAAAAGAAGTCTTCTGCAGGAAATATCAAAACAGATGATAAAGTAAATAATTTAGGTAAAGGAGTTTCCAACTTTAATATGAGAAAAGCTTTTTCTGAGGTGGTAGCTGGTTCAACTGCTGCAAATTCAGGATTTCCTCCGCTACAATCAAATAGACAAATTATATCAAATTCAGAAAAGATTATTAAGCCAAAAAGTGCGAGAGAAGGAGGTAGAGAGAAGGTTAATGGGATTAGTGATGAACAAGTATCGGAAAAAGTTGCTCTAATTCCTGCTATTCATGAAGTTAAGAATGATAACACTATTGTTTCTAATGATGTCACTAAAGGTAATCAAATTTTCCAGATAGGTACACATTTGGATTCAATGAAGATGAATAGAATTGAGAAGACCAGACCAGTTACGTCTTCTAAACATGCAACAGTTTACATTGGATTTGAGCATGAGTGCCCCCGTGGGCACCGTTTTATATTAACTGCAGACCATCTCAACAGACTAGGTTCTCCTTATGCATTGCCTGTAGAATCCGCTGTCCCTTCATCTTTGGAAAATATAGATCATAAGGGGGTCGGTCCCTCCCGAGGGGGTAAGAATGGTGGCCATGGCAAAGGTCGCCGGCTGGCAAATGGGATGATTTCTACTTCCTCTAGGAAGCTCAGGAATCTGGAAAAGTCAAATGAGGGGTCAGATGACGGAATTTCAAACATAGAAGGGCCAGCTCAGTTTTCCAGGCATCCAGTACATGCTGCACCAGGAAAAGATCTTGAAACTGGTCTTCAACCTCTAAATCTCAATGAATCTGGCTATGGTACCTCCTTGTTAGATAGAAGTTTGCCGATATACATGAACTGCCCCCATTGCTTGGACTTGAAGAGTAAGAATGACCAAACAGATGTGAGATTTGCAGGAACCATTTCACAGCTCCAGAGGATCTTTCTGGTTGGTGTCTTACTTCTGATATTTGGCTATTTTCCCCAACTTCCCTGAATCTTTATGACTTCCTAAAGAAGTATTTTGTTTATGTGATGTCATTTTTAAGTACTTATCTGATTCGCTGTTTCTACTAATCTAATGAACAGGCTTATGTGATATGGTTTTATGTTGTTCAGTGGCTAAACCAATTACGAGTGGATTAAGAGACGACTCATAATGTAAACATGTGTTTTAAGATATCTGCACTTACCCTGTTTTTGTAAATTCATTTGCTCATTTTCACCAACTTCGTGGACATATCAGCAGTCTATTCATGGCCAAGGCTGCATATGAGGAAATTTAAAGGAAATATAAGATATTAGAGATCTGTTGGTCTTCTCTATTCAACTTATAGTAGGATACTGTTTAGTATTTTCTGTTTAAAGGACCTATTTCTAGTGAAATACAGTGAAATGTGACATGTTAGCTAGTACATTGAAATTGTGGGTAACTGGAGAAGTGGGTTACTTGCAAATAACATATTGTAGAAATTAGTACCTCTTCTGCATATTTCTCAACTCGTATGGTTTCCTTCCATATTTCTGAAAGTTAAATTGTTAAAGAAATTATTTTGATGGTTACACTTCTCTTAATTGAACTGCAAATTTGTTGTATGTTTCATGTCCCGTTGGTACTTGTATACCTGACATTCAAGTTGTATATTTATTACCATCCACTTTTACCTTTATTTAATCTATAATCTTTGTTATCTTTTAATCCATAATCTTTGTGAACCCCGAAAAATAAAATATACTTTCTTTGCCAGTTGTAATGAGTATGTTCTTTGTCATGCAGGTTACACCTCATTTCCCTATCATTTTAGCAGCAAACCCAGTCATACAGTTTGAGGTATGAGTGACTTACTGGAACTTTTGGTTTTCATTACCATTTTCTGCATTGAATCAACTTAACTTTGTCCACCTAGTTCTATGAAGCCGCTTTGGGATCATTTATGATCTCGGGATTTTACACTACTTGTATAACCTTTGGTTCTTCTTCATAGAAAAAACTGTGCAATATTCATAAATTGTTTGGTATCATTTCTTTAATGTATGTATTATTTATGTGGGATAAAAGGGGAATAAGAATGAATATTGGGTAACAGGGTAAGAGCACCTAAAATGGCAAAAATACCCTAAAAATAAGGTGCCCCATTTTAGTAAATAAAAAAAGATCACGATAGTATTATATAGTAAGAAGTTGTAATGATTTGTAACTTCAAGTTTCCTTAGAGGAAAACTTGGAAGAATGGTGTTACAAACTCACAATCTATGTATCATAATGTGGCTCTTAGCTACATCAGCGCTCAAATTCCTTAATCGTTATTGCCCAGGCTTCTTTCTCTGATTAAAGGTTGTCCAAAGAGGACTAAGAGACAGATGCTGTGCTTGCAAGTAAGCTTCAGCCAAGCATCAGATAAACCAAGTTCGGGTTGGGAAAGGGGCTATTTACCCCAGCAATATAGAATAATTATTACCACCCGCCACAGGCCAATGAGCACGGCTTCCCATATGCCTGATAGCTTTGAAGACTAGCTCCTACATTCCTTCTTCTAGTTCCAGAAGGTACCTTGCATCTTCATCTTTTCGAAAGCCCAGACCATTCTTCTGGATCTGCATTAGTCCTATTTCAGGTGCTTGAAGCCATATAAGGCTTTCTTCAATCGGCAAACAAGGGGGAAGTCTGCCACACCAACCCTTTAAGAGATAGGGACTCCAGCGCAGCGGTAAGAAAAAGTCACTCAGTGAATCGGTGGATCACACACTTGGAGACAGGGACAGGGGCATGCCTGACTCTTTAGAAAGTATACAAGTGTTGAAAGAGTGAAGTCCACAATAGTAATTTGTCTCCTTTTTTTCTAAATGGTTTTGAAGGCATTGGGTGCGCCTTTTGATGTATTTACATAGAAGATTTTCCCTAATATGTATATATAGTACTTGCGTAGTATTTTTACTTCGGTTTCTATTGTTACTTGTTGTTCATTGGTTGTGTTTATGTTGCCACTTTGCTACCATTATTTTGCTTTCTAGCCTATTTTGGTAATGTGTTGTTGTGCCGAGAAGACTATTGGAAACTTGAGTGTCAGAAATCTTTTTTTTTTCATGGTTGAACTCCAGGAGAACGTGTTTACTTTGTGTAAGGTCAAGCATGTTCCTGAAGTTGAGTTTTCGAGTTCAAACTTGAGAACACATTTTGCTTTTATCAATCTCAAAGCATATTCCCTCAAAGCTATTACTATAACTGCTATTTCAGTGTAGTAAGCAGTAACATCCTTGCGTAGTTGCATTCTTCTTTTACTGACGTATCTAGCTGCCAAAGAGTGAAGTGAACTTCCTGAATATTTCACAGATGAGGCAGGTGGTTGAGGTGCTTACCAACAATGTTGGGATCTATCTGGATCTTATTGTTGAATTTTTGTAGCCACCTCTTCTCTAATCTAAACTATTAGAGAGAACACACTTTATTACATTATTATATCTTTAAAACACTCCTCGTGTGCTGTCTTGATTCTTTTTCATGGGCCAAGCATATGGATTTTCTTTTTCTGATAATTGGTGGCAGTGAAACTTGAGCCCAAGTGAGTGCTGACATTGAACTATGTTGAATTGTGTGACACCTCATCTAAAAGCTTAAGCTGTTAGAGAAAGTGCATTTTTATTGCTTTATTACATCTTCAGCACTCACCTCAATATAAACTACAAGAAGACAGAAAAGGTTTTTAGCTTCTCCTTTCTCAATGTAGTTGCCATTGTTGGAGGGAGTCTCCCATTGGATCCCCATTCAGTGGGATGCTTGACTACTTGTACTTTGTTATATCTTCAAGCTTCTTTTTAGATGTTATTTGTGTTGTTTTCTTGTTGGTGCATCTTTGGAAATAAGCTTTCAAATTATTCTCTCAATTGCTTATATTTTTCCTATTTTGATTTTGTAGGAGTCATGTCTCCCTCCATCTGTGCCAGACCGTAAAAAGAAGTTGCAGTTTTGTCTGGGATGTCGAGTAATTTTACCCCCAGAGAGTTTTCTGTCACTTAGACTGCCTTTTATTTATGGTGTACAGCTGGAAAATGGAAACCTCCATCCTCTCATGCCTTTTGAACAGCAGCCTGAACTCACTGCCTGGATAACCAAAGGCACAACATTGCAGTTTGTATCCAAGGATAGCATTCATGAGGAGCTTGTCATATAGTCCAATGGATGAGGTCTAATCTAGATGGTGCTGACTTGACTGAATTTTACTAAGCATCTTGAGCAGCAATTCTTGGACAGTTCTCTGCCATCGGGTAAGCATTTGATCAAGCATGTTTCAGTTTTGCTTTTTATAGGATGAGATTTCATGATTGCGGTCACAGAAGGGCAAGACGGAAAAAGCATCTTTTGCTGCAGCTTTTAGAAACTTAAAAGGAAGAACTATGATTCACCTTTCTTAAATAATGGTGTTTAATAATTGGCGTAAGTGTGTTAAATGCATGTTGGTGTATTCTATTGCATTTTGAATTGTACACTTTATATAGTGTTAAGGACCAAGGACTCATCTTATTTTGATATTCGTAATAAATTAAATATGATGGAACATAGAGCTGTAAAAGATATTACGTATAGTAGTCATCGTTAAAAATGTAAAATCTTCTTTGATCTGTAAAAAAATATTACTATATACAAATCATTTACTAGTGGATGAAATGGGCCTGGATAGAGCGGAACAGACATAGAGGATTCATATTGTCAACAGTAACTAGTTTGGTATTGAGTCCTAGCTGAGTAATATTGATTGAAATTGATGCAACTTCAAGAGCTTTCAAGGGAGAAATGGCTAACGGCAAATACCTGGTCATTTGTTTCTGGGGACACCACCTACATGAAATTGTCTGAACTTTAAAGGTCTTAACTTAGTATTTTATTGTTTCCTTTTGTTGTTAGATGCTTGCAGGATAACCATCTAAGTTTTATTCGTTGTAAAGCTGGGAAGGCAATTGCCCAAATACATGGGAAGAGAGGAGAAAATTTCATCCACTTAGGTGAGGCACTGCGGCTGATTACTCTTATCTTTCTCATGGCAGGAATGCCTGTGGAAGGTAATTCATATGACACCGAATTGTGTCTTTTTTGTGCTCAGGTGGGTTTATTATGTTATCTCTTGGCAGACCTGGTGATAAGCTGGTTCATCATTAGCGGGAGGTGCTTTGGAACTTTTGGTATGACTTTTTCATCCTCTAAAGATGTGTATCAAACAAATGCAATATGAAATTTTAGGGGTTTTTACAATTCTGCTTAGTGTTATCATATTGCATTTAATTTTTAGGGATAATAACATTTTTGATTCCTCGGTTATTGATAAATTCTTATTTTGGTCCTTGTGATATATGACTTAACACATTTAACCTTCAATTAATTAAAATGTGTTCTTTTGGTTTCTTTTAAATATGAACTTTGTTATATTTAAACTATTTTAAGAACTATATTACCTTCAAATATGGAATAACATTACAAACCTAATGCAACACATGGACGATTTAATGGTGGAACGATTAATAATTCCATACTTTGTGATCACAATCAAACGTATAAAAAAATGCACATTAATTGAAGGTTTAATGTGCTTTGTCAAATATGCACCCAAGGGTGTGGCGTAGTGGTTACTAAGTGGGTTGAGAACATGAGGTCTCAGGCTCAAAGAGACAAAAACACTAGGTGATCCTTCCCATTTGTCATAGCCTTAGTGGACAAAGGCCTGGTATCTGTTGTTGGTGGGAGGTGACAGGTATCCCGTGGAATTAGTCAAGGTAAGCGAAAGCTGGCCCGAACACCAGTCATTAAAAAAAAGTGCTTTGTCAAATATCACAAACACTAAAATTAGAATTTATTAATTATTGAGGGACCAAAAGTACTATTAACCCTATATTTTATTCAGCCCATAAATCATGGGATTAAGGGGATTGGAATTTAGACTGAAGTCTGGTGATAAGAAGACGCCTGCATGGCAGTACCAAGTGGTCTGGCAACGTTTATTCCAAAATGGTGTGTATACAACAAATCACCAGTTTGGCTTGAGATATAGTTAGGTTCAATAAGTAATAATGTTGTACAATAAATTACTTATCAGACAAAAAAGAAATAGTATACTGCATGCAATTGGGAATAAAATAAGCATTTTTTTCATAAACATGAAAAATTAATTTTGATATGATTAAAAAAGGTAAACGATAGCCAAGAGATATTTGTACTTCAAAGGAGAATATTTCCTTAAGGTAGAGTAATCCCTAGGTGTGGCAGGTGGGAGGTGAGGGAGTAGGGGAGCTGGGTTAGAGTGTGCATGAATTTTTAAAATGTGGGTTTGGTAGTTAAGTCGAAACTTGTGTGTTTTAGATTCTTAGGTTAGGAAACCACTAATTCTTCATTTGTTGGTTGCTTTAAGTCACGTTATATGAACTCTTCACTTTGCCTTGCATATACACACCCATATCAAATGGGTAAGATATTCTATGGTCTACCAAATATCATGTTACATAGCCGAGTCCTAGCTAGCTCATTGAGAGACTGAAATAAACTTATATTCTTATCATGAAATCTACAATATAAAGTAACAATTAAAGAGCCTTAGTCACTCACTCCTATAGGATGGTTACCTAAAACTTAAACATATAGTTATCCTTCTTTCATGTCATCAGATAGAAATTTTAATTTAGTCGACATTTTTTCTTTTTATTTTAAAAGAATTAATATATATTTGTTGAATTTACTTTCCTTGTGAGAGTTTAGGTTGGTTTATTCCTTCCATTGAATGATTAGCTATGGTAAAACTTCGTACAAGATTGCTGAATACCAAACATATCAAAGAGCCCCAGTGAGCATAACAGGCAATTTTAATTTGGCGGCTCTGTAACTTTTCACTAATGTGAAGCTAGCAGTTTGAAGTCATTAAACCATCTACTTAGTAACTGATATTACTGCCTACTGTAACTACTAAGCTAAGGTGCTAATCATCGGGCCGCTTGTGGCTTGCTTTTTTCAGTTTTATGGGGAATGTGATACTGTAGTTGTCTTGTCTCTGTACTTCCCTTTGACAATATAAAAGCTTTCATTCGTTACCATGCATGCTTTTGAGTTAAATCCGCTGTCATAAGAAGGAAAACCAGTTGTAGTAAGTAATTTTCTCCTTTTAATTTCTTTTGCAGTTGAAATACCGGGATCACTGTGCGATGTCTATTCAACACTGGGCATCTGATTATCTCGGGCTTTTGCTTCGGGTTCAACTATAATAACTAAAGGGGAAGAACGTACCATAGGTAGAACCGCCCTTGGGAATTCTTTTAAGAACAGATCTATATATACATGATGCCGTACTGCGGTTACAAACGCTTGTAAGAAAGAAAAAACACAAAACACAGTGGCGTGAGGTGAAAATATTAGGATTATGACCTGCTAGTAGAGCTCTAATTTTGCAGGGTGATGAAAGTCCATTACAAGTTAATTAAATGATGTTGATTACAGCGTTATGGCTTCCATATAATATCTAGATGGATGGTAAGGCTACGTAATTCGAAGTTTTTATTCAGAACATACATTTTAATTTTTACGCGGTTTTTATTAACCTGTGGGAGAGTTGGAAACTTATAGCTGGGTAATAGCTATAGCCTATAACATGTAATCTACGTGACTTTTATGAAAATAGAGTGTATTGTTTCTTACGCAACAATAATGGTGCAACTGAAATTGATATTGTACATAACATATAGCTGTTATGTACTCGTTATTTAGAGTACTAGTTTGACTAAATTTTTGAACTTTTAACACTTGAAAACCTTGTTTGACGAGTAATTTTTAGTATAAATTAATGGTCTTGTGTCATGAGGTTTCAACTTGTTTTGACAAATGAAATGAGAGTTCAAATAAAACACCTATTTGATGTTTTCACAAACTGTGGAGTCTGTAATGTTTGTATACATGTAAAATAGCTTCAAACATACAATATGTTTGTAGAAAATTGGGAAATAATTTCATAAAAAGTCTGGCAATTGCATTTTCAGAAGGGAAGCAAACAGTGTGGCTCAACTCAACCTAACATGTACATCCAAGGTGATGATTAAGTAATTAATGAAGTGAATTAAAAATTATGAAATTTCAAATCTAATTTAGCAGAGGCTGTAATATTAGTTGTTTTTTTACTGTCTTGTCTTGGTGGACAGAATTATCCAATACATGTCTTTTAGATAGTCATGAAATTAGTTGATGTGTGTGTAATCAGATCCGAATGTAACTGATGAAAGGTAACATGTACCTCATAAATTCATTAAGATATATGCATAAATTGATCTGCACATCGCTGTTATAAATATTTAAAAATAAAAATAAAAATGAGCATTAACATGTGATGTGAGAAATGGTAGTTGTAGATATCTGCCCCTTTCCCCAATCCCATTTTGTAAGGTAGTCACATGGTAATAGGAATCATCCAGCCTGCCTTTCCATTAATACTGGATCATGTAGGGTATGCACTGTTTCAATGAAGGTATTATTTTCCATAACTTTTTAAAAATAAATTAATTTTTCTCTTTTATAAAAAAAATAATCTTTTTAGGTGGGTCATATTGTGAAGAGGGGATTGGGAGGACAATAATGAAAATTCCAACCCTACATTTCAATGACAGTTTGGTAATGGCCCCATAAATCAGAAATGTGCATGTTATATTTTGCATGACTTGTCCACTTCTTTGGCACTTATATGAATTCTGCTTCTATTTTATATCTTTTTTGTTTCTGAACAACTCATTAGAAAATTTGGGAAATAGAGTGATTTGGAGGAGTACCTATTGTTCAGTTTTCATTTAAATAAGTTTTGGCTTTTGGATGAATTGAATAGCTTGTTTGACCATTATAGTCTGTTTGGTCAATCTTTTCGATACCAGTTTATTTTGAAAAATATATTTTCTAAAAGTGTTTTTCAAAAAACGTATTCTTTATGAGAAATAGTTTGTGTTTGATTGATAATTTTGAAAGCACTTTTGAGCAATAATTAGTGTTTGAATAAGCTTTTTAGAACGACTTTCAAGTGTACTTCTTTCAAATAAGCTTGGCTAGACAGGCTAGTTTTTGACGGACCGGAAGTGCTTATTTTTAATAAAATGAGATGTTTGGTCGAGTAGTTTGAGAGTAGCAAAAACTGTTTTAATTAAGAAGCTAAAACAAAAATAATTTTTGCCTAAAAGTACTTTTTAAAAAATAAATAAATTCCATAGTCTAAGGACCTAAAATACATTCTATCCCTACTCTTTTTCAATTTACAAAAATCCCTCAAAATTAGTGCTATCCGGATACAAAGCAAAGAAGCCGGATACATTAACATAAAATCAGTTGCACTTTTAAAGGAAAGAGAATATTGAATTGAATAAGTAAATTTTGCACGTAAAGTGTTTGCTTAGTGTTTGACACATTACTGTGTGATTCATGTAGTTTTAATTTAAATTATTGTATCATGACCAAATATTTAACATGATACATTAATATTTTTTGTATCTTATTGTGTTTGTGAAATACTATTATACATGTAATTTGTTGTAAAAGTATCAAAATGTTCAAGAATGAGGGTATGTATTAGATTATATATATATTTGTACCTGATATTAAGTATAAGTTAGTTTTTGATTGCTTGTGATAGATACATAGAAATAACTGTTTTATAGAATGTATCACTAATATTTTTAATGTTAACAGGTTGTTGCATTATCTGAGTATCTTTATTCAGTCTATAATTCTGGAAGAAGATACATTGTTTGACTTGAAAGATAAATATGCAAATGTGGAAGATTTCAAGTTGATAAGATACATTTTTTATATAATGTATCATTTTGTAGTTGATAATAATGTATCTGATACAATAAAGTTGTAAAGAAAGGTGTATGTAAGCTGAAATAAAGTGTATCTATATAGTGCTTTGGGTAAAGATTATTTTTTAAAGCAAAACCCAAATCATTTAATAGAAAACACTATATTTTGTAAAGATTATTTTTGAAAAATTGCTTTCGAATTGAAAACAAAACCCAAATCATTTTCTCACCAAAACTATTTTTTAATAAAACACTAATTTTCTTAAAAATTAGGTAAAACATACATAAAGTATGCATTTGCTTCATTAGTGACTGCAAAAAAGTTTAGGAATCTTGACATTTTTGGCCATGCAGCTGGAATTCTTTTTACTCGTCTAGTCATAATTATTTGTGGTTGTTGTCGATATATACTCAGTACATGGCAAGTGTATAATTAGAATATAATGTATATACGTTGATTATATACATATTATAATGGCTTAACTTTGTAACTAAAATACTTTATAAAAAAAATTTGTAGACTTTGTTGGGTTATTGTGTACGTAGTACTGTATCCACAAACTCATGGAATATTCATCAAGAGATCAAATACAAATTATCTTAATTTGAGAAATACGTCACGACCCTAGAATTATGAATATCAAATCCAAATCATCCTAGTTTGAGAAATATGCCACTAACGTCCCTCAAATTAGGTAGATCAAGTTCAAATCATCTTAGTTTGAGAAATACGCCACTGACGGCCCTCAAATTATATAGATCAAGTCCAAATCATCCTGATTTGAGAAATACGTCAATAACGGCCCTCAAATTATGTAGATCAAGTCCAAATCATCCTGAGTCGAGAAATACGCCACAAACAGCCCTCGAATTATGGATAAATATATTATGAGAGAAGAATCAAGGGATCAACAAAATTGTACCGCATACTATTATCAATAAAATATTCATGTTTCTTAGAAGAAAAAAAAACCTTGAAAACAATTTTTTCCTTTTAACATTTGAAACAATTTAAAGCCAGCTGAAAAACAAGAACTAATCATTATTTTTGGAGGGCCTCTATGTCTATGTCACATAATATAAATTGTATACAATAATTAAATTAATAGGGTGGTTATGTATTATGATGGAATCCATGACTAAGGGAGATTAATTAGTACCTACTACCAAAGTTTACAATCTACAATATTTGTGGATTAGTTTGGCTAATTATGTAATTTTAATTTCAATTTCAATTTGGATTATCTATTCGAAAAGACCACCTTTCGATTATCTAAAATGTACTATTGTCTACTTAATAATAAAAATATAAAATTTGTTTTGCTCCATCGACTAAGAAGGAGATGGACGCAACAACTATGTGGACCACTTGTATCACATCTTTTAATTTCTTATTCTTTGATCTCTTGTTATATAATAAGAGATCATAAAAACAAAAAGAGATTGATAAAGATACAAATTTATGGGCATCTTTCGTAGAAACAAATTAAATAAGCTTGCGTATATTATTTCTTTGAGTTTTTCAAAATTATTTGCTTTATGAAGCGTCCTCTAAAATTAATTATTCCAATAAAAGTGATTTTAACAATAGCAATAATATGTTCAGTCTAAGAAAATGATGATGTGCATGTAATTTTATTCGAAGATAGAGAGATTTTTTTTAATAAATCCCCTACTCGAATAAAATATATGAACTATTATTTTGAAAAGTACATAATATAAATCAATAAATTTTGAAATTCAAATTCAAAATTCACTTACAAATCAAATCGTGACAAAAGGTCGATATCAACTACATATTGGGAGTACTTTTTATTTATAATAAATAAATAAATAAATAATTACAGCTTAGTTGTCAAAGCTACAGTTGTATATGGAGTATAATCAATTAAAAAGAACAGTAAAGATCTACATCTTTCTGGAGGGAAAAATAATGTGCACGTTTTTCGGATTAATAATTTAATTATTGGCCAAACAGAAAAGGTCGGCATACCTTATCGGAAATTCCTCATCGAACTCATATTTAAATGTACCAAACCCCACTCTAGGGTCATTATTATCGCTTTTTCTTCTACTCGATATTTGATATCTGCATTGAAAGTTTGATCAATATGAATTCATTTCGAGCAAAACTTATCACTTTTTATTTTTCTTAACAATTTTTTCATATTTAAAATTCGAACTCAAAATCTTTAACTAAAAATAAAAGTGTCTATTTATCTTATCACAATTTTCATGATTAGAGTCATTACCTTCATTATTATTATACCAAAAGATATCATATCTCTATACCTTTTTTGTCATTTCTTTCCATCGATCTAATCGATTCCGATTTTTTAAAAATTACACCTTTCTGCTTCTTTCTTTTTTCTAAAAATAATAATAATTCTTTATTATATAATTTATAAGCCTTTATTGCAATCATTTGGTACACGTACCACAAAAACTTCAAAAACAATTAAAAGTTTATAATCCTACCACAAAAGTTAGTAATTTATAAACCTCGCTCTCAACGGCTTGACCTAGCAGAGAAAAATAAATTATAAAGTTCAACTAAGACAAATATTAAGGCATTGCTTTTTATTTATTAGACCTTGATAAATATAATTATTGATAACTGTATTGGTAAGATATAGTATATACTATATAAAATTAATCGAAATTTATACAAACTAACTCGAACACCACACAAACATGACAAATGAAACTTGCGATTTAACCGGAGAAATAATTGGCATCTAATAGAAGAAACGAAAAATCTAGAATGAAAGATTAAGAACCCTGGCTAGTTCCAGATCACTCCAATATGGTGCATTATTGCTATATTGATGACCTAATCCATTAATAATAGATAAACTTTCACATATAACAAATATAAAAATCATACTTATATGTTATAGTTATAGTTTGCATAATTGTGCTCCATAACAACTTTTATATTTGCTATGGAGCTTTTGATTTGTAATATAATTCGCTAGATACATCCAATTTTATACAAATTGTGATCAGTTTTGTATATGACGAAAATCTATGTATTTATATTTGTATATATACATTTTTTTCCTCATTTTATACCGAAATGTATAAAATGACTAATTGTATATCGAAAATGGCTAATTGTATACCGAATCAGATGGCAAAAAAAATAGAATGTTTGCTGCTAATTACAAATAAAATAAACTATGACTATAACATTTAATTTGAATTAATAGTTTGTTATTTCATACAATTTTTCCTTAATAAAATTGTAAAATTTAACTTTCTTCAAAGCTTCAATTTCTTTCTTATATAAATTTAAAATCCTTTATTGCAGTCATTTACAATTATACACGTATCTCAAAATCACTAGAGAATATGATGTTGTGGACGATGCTGCTCCTTTATAATCAGAGATTTCAGATCTAAATCTTAAGTATGAAAATTCCTTAATATGAAGCACTATCCCTTTAATAGGCACTATTCGACGTGAATCTGAATTAATACTCCACTGCGGTCACTCCATAGAAACCAAAAGAGAATAAAAAAAATAGATACACGTACCTCAATTTTTTTTAAAAAAAAATTAACAGTTCCACCACAAAAAGTTGGTGATTAACCTGAGCAATTATTGCCATTTTAAAACAAATCAATTAATTCTTTAATAACAGATTAAAAATATATTTAAAAGCTCTAGTTCCAGATCATTCCACGGTGCATAATTGCTCCGACCGAAAGCAATAACAAGGGGGTGGGTAGGGGCGTGGGGTATACAGTACTCCCATCTTTTATCTTTATCAAACAGAACCTATATGACGTGGCTCGTTGTCGTCATTTCCACGTGTCATCACCACATCAAATTGGAGGTGAATTCTTAGCTGTCAATGCAGGCCTTTCGACCTCTACGGGACCGCTCGCCCACAAATTTTAGTTTGAATCTTATTACATTATGGTCCAAATATTAACCGGTTACTTGCTTTACCCGGAACCTAATCCCTCATGCAATTTACAAATTTCACAATATAAATCCATGCAAAATTTTCCATAATTTCATCACTCCCCAACTTGCCCCTTAATAGTAACACTAGAGAAAATTTTCAATTGTTAATTTTCTGGTGAAAATGCCGATCAACCAAATTACTATTGGAAGCCATGAGGAACTCCGCCATCCAGGGGCGCTTAAAGCAGCCTTGGCGGAGTTCATCAGTACTCTGATCTTCGTTTTCGCAGGTCAGGGTTCTGGTATGGCTTTTAATAAGCTTACCGATGGCGTCGCTACTCCCGCTGGCCTTATCTCCGCCTCCATAGCGCACGCCTTCGGGTTGTTCGTGGCCGTCTCCGTAGGTGCTAACATCTCCGGCGGCCACGTCAACCCGGCTGTTACTTTCGGTGCTTTTGTAGGTGGAAATATCACTTTGTTCCGTGGGATTTTGTACATCATTGCACAGTTGCTTGGATCCACTGCTGCTTGCGCTCTCCTTGGATTCGCCACTGGTGGCATGGTAAGCATATATTCGATGTTTCAATTTATTTGGTCTTATTTTAATTTGACACAAATTATAGAAAAAGTAAAAAATCTTATAATTTTTAATTTAAAGTGTGGGTATCAATTTTTTTTTTTATCTTATAGTTGAATTTCAGAGTTGTTATACTTAATAGTCTTATATCATATGCTAAAAAAAAACAGGTAACTTGTGACTGACCTTTTTAAGAGTCCAAATAATGTACATATGTCACTAAATATTTAGTTGTATTATTATTGGATTTAATTTCGTATGACTTTAGGCTTAACATTTAATTATTTTTGACTCTTACATATTTAGCGTCAATAGGGACTGTATAGTCATTTACTCTACATGTGTGACAGTATGAAGTACAAACCACAACATACCATGTGTAACAATGTGAGATGTAATATCTAGCTTTTGCAGATCTACTAGGAAGTAGTATATCCATTCGTTCAACCTTTCTGAAAAAGTAGTGAAGGAAAATTATACACGTGGCTATTTTTTAGTGTCAATAGGGAGAGTATGGTCATTTACTTTCTAATGCTGACTTGTGTCAGATCTAAAAAGTATACGTATATTATTATTTTTGCTTTTTATTATCTTAAAACGGATAATGAACGGTAGAATTTTGAAGTATGAGGTTGTTATGGAATGACAACAAAGTTGGGTTTAAGTTATTTTGGCTTTTGTTAGAAAATGTTTTACTCTTTAATGTGAATTTTTTTAATAAACTTAGATTTAGTGTGGCTTTAATGTGAATTTAACACCGGATGAGAAATGCAAAAAATTGACCCAAAAAACCTTTTATACCATAAAATGAAATATTATGACCTTTTAAAAAAATTACTCCTGTATTACTATATGGAGTACTTTTTTTTCCATGAAAATTTTGCCTAGCTTGTAAAACAAAAACTAATACTGTTATGAACTAGTGGAATTAGTAGAATACATTAAACTATACATTTATACCATTAAAATTAAGTATATCTTAAACAGAGAAAATGACAGTTTTAGAGTTTTGGCTTGTGCCAAAAGTCTTTTATCTCTTTGAGAAGGTTCTAGTCATTGTTTGTTGTGACACACATCAGATTATTTTATAATGCATAAATTTGAAACTCATAATTGATTGGTTAAAAATCTTTTTATATCTCTTTTGAAAGGGACTTATTGTCCTCTCATTATGTAAGATAGTAATATGATGGTGACTTTATTTAAAGCAATTAATCTAGCAATTTATGAAAGCCAATTTAATTACTCCACCTAACATTATCATGTCCGTTAGTTAGCTTTGAATATTAAAAAAAAAAATTCCTATGTTACACATTTATTAATATTTGTACGAGACTAATAATTGTGATGGTTAAAAATCTACGCAGAGCACTGGATCATTTGCATTATCAGCCGGTGTATCAGTATGGAACGCATTTGTATTCGAGATAGTGATGACGTTCGGTCTCGTTTACACTGTTTACGCAACTGCAGTTGACCCAAAGAAGGGAGATTTGGGAGTGATTGCACCAATTGCAATTGGTTTCATTGTTGGTGCCAACATTCTAGCTGGTGGAGCCTTTACTGGAGCTTCAATGAACCCAGCTGTGTCATTTGGCCCATCTTTGATTAGCTGGACCTGGACTCACCAATGGGTTTACTGGGCTGGACCACTTATTGGTGGTGGGCTTGCTGGATTTATCTATGAATTCATCTTCATTAGCCACACTCATGAGCAAATCCCAAGTGGAGATTTTTAAGTAATGTGACATTTTATCAACTTGTTGTTTAATTTTAATTTTCTCTTTGTAAACTTCTTTGTTTGTTTGTGTCTGTGTTTAATAGGCACTGTTGAATTTGTACTTTGTGTATTCGGACGGCTTTTGTTATTTATTTTCTTTATTTTGCTCGTGGTAAATAAGGTAATTTGAATTTTTCAAAATATCGCATATATATTTATTGTCTTGATTTTAAAGTGTTTATTCAACAGGTATATATAATTGTAAGCTTAAAAAAGCTACTAATATAAACGCAAGGATGTAGCCTAATAATCAATAATATGTCCGCACATCATTTCTTAGCAATGTGTTTGGAGAAAATGTCAATGATCACTCTAAAGTGGGTTTATACGATGCGTTAGTTAGAAAAACATGGGGTCCTATTAAATTATGTCTTAGCATCAAGAAAATGTCAATGTTTATCTTATATTAAAGTGTCTTTATGGCAATATTTCCTTATTTATAGAGACCATAAGGGACACTCTTAAATACTATGTTTATCTAAATTTTTAATTTCGGATCTCGAATTTAATACTGATTTGATGTTTTGTTAATTTGAATTCATGTCACGTAAAATTTGGGAAAAAATCAATATTTTATAATATTACATTATTATCAGGATTATAAATTATAAATGATCTAATTATATAAATATTTTAAATGCATCAGTTATATAACTTTAAACTCTTACTCATATTTTAGGTCATCATATGATGATCGTTGTACACTTTGACAGTATGACTAGTCACAAAAAGTAACCGTGACCATTTTTTAAGAATTATTGCCCATAGAGACCTAGAAAACAAATATTCTCTCTCTAGTACAATGATTGTCGATGCCACTATCTAATTAATCATTTGTACGTGATAGCACAAAGTTAATCTAACTTAATTACGTAAAATATATCTCCAACTCTAGTATATTAAAATTATTATATCATCAAATAATTTATTCTCTTGTAGTTTGTGTCATGTAAGAAGTATTTCTTTATTGAATTATTAAATATTCACATCAACTAGGGTTATAAGCAAAGACTATCCTCTTCTTATAGCGAGCTCGTCCTAACTCAATGTTTTTAATGTAAGGCATAATTATATATGATATCATAAGCAAATATAGTGTCTTGATTTTGGATTCATCATAATTGAGTATTCTCAACGCAGGAAATAATCATACACATGTAAAGATTTTAGAGTAATTTTCCTGGATAGTCACCCATGTTTGAAAAATTATCTAGGAATATCACTTATGTTTGTTTTAGGACCACAATATCACTCAACTTTACCTCTTTTTCTCAAAATTTACTTGACACAAAAAAAATATTATCTCTCTCCTAATAGGGTGCCATGTCACATTATTCCTTTTTTATTATTAACATTTTTTTAATTCCTTTTTTATTATTAACATTTTTAAAAATTCTTTAAAAACATTATATCCTTTGTAGTTTGACAATATGGTTACCTTATTACTCTAATGAATTAAAATATCAACAAAAAGGGAGTCCGAAGCTAAAAGGGTCATTTTTTTCCCTCAAAAAACAAAAAGGGCACATCAAAAAAAAAATTAACCAAAAGGGCAAAATCCCTCCTGACGGATTGATTTTCTTCTGACAAAAATTGACGCTGTTCAGTTAAAAGAAATAAAAATCGCTGCATTTGGCAGCGATTTTCTCAAAAAAAATAATCATTATTTCTTTAAAATCGTTGCTATAGCAACGTTTTTATATAATAAAAAAATTAAAAGTGAAATCGCTGCTATAGCAGCGATTTTTTGTTAAGGAATTAAAAAAAAACATAAAGAACAAGTTTTAAATTACATAAATTTCCGGCGGCAGCCATTTAAAAAAAAAACAAGTTTTTTAAAGAAAAAATCGCTGCCGAAGCAGCGATTTTCAGTTTTAATTTTTTTTTAATTTTCATTTAAATCGCTGAAAGGGTAAAGATTTTAAAAAAAAACTTTTTATGAAAATCGCTGGCTTCAATTTTAATTTTAATTAAATTCTTTGCAAGGGTAGGATTTTTTTTTAAAAAAAAATAATTTCGCAAACAAAATCACTGCTATAGCAACGATTTTGCTTTTATTTTTTTTTAATATAAAAACACTGTTATAGCAGCGATTTTAAAGAAAAAATATTTTTTTGAGAAAATCGGCAGCGATTTTTATTTCTTTTAGTGGAGCGGCGTCAATTTTTGTCAAAACAAAATCGCTCCGTCAGGAGCGATTTTGCCCTTTTGGTTAAATTTTTTTTTGATGTGCCGTTTTTGTTTTTTAAAGAAAAAAAGTTGCACTTTTGGCTCCGGACTCAACAAAAAGGTGCCATTGCCCATTAGTGCCCATATAAAAACATTATCTCGCTTGACAGATCGGAGGAAGCCACATATTTTCTTGAAGAATCGGAGGAGCTCATATTTGGATTTGCCGCCTAATCCCCTAGAACTAGGGTAGAAATTTTTGGGCTATGTAAATTTTTTTTTACTAGGTAATATGGGTTGTCTAAATTTTTTTTAAAAAAATGTTAATAATGAAAAAGGAATAATGTAACATGGCATCCTATTAGGAGAGAGATAATGTTTTTTTTTGTGTAAGTATATTTTGAGGAAAAAAGATAAAGTTGAGTGATATTGTGGTCCTAAAACAAACATAAATGATATTCCAAGGTAATTTCTCAAACATGGGTGACTATCCAGGGAAATTACTCAAAGATTTTACTAGGACTTTAAAATATATTAAGTTTGAATTCATAATTTTTAAAAATATATTTTGGTATTATAAAAATCTTATATAAGTTGTTTAGTAGTACATTTGAGGCAAGAGTTAACAGCTGGTATTATATAGTAATACAAATAATTTGTCTTTTTAGGTTTTTTGTCACTCTACATGTGATATGCTTTTAGTTTATTTTTTCAGGTATTCTTTTCTGGACCACTTATAAATAGCCACATACATTTTCGGATATTTTAAAAAGCTGCTTTGTTTTTATCCCATACTATTATACTTAAATAAATAGTTCAATTAAATTGGATCTAGCATTTCTGTACACTTTTTCTTTAATTCTACTCACTCAATTTTTTTCCCTTTTAAGCGTGGTATAATTTTGTCTTTATTGTTGTACTTTCGTCTTTCTTTTCCCGTTGGAGCTAGCGTGAAATGAAAATAGGAATTAACGAGGTTGTGGTGAAAAAATAAGTATTCCTTCATCCTTAATTAGAGGTTTTAAATTTGAGTTTCCATGATTTTACGAGCTATTTTGTTTTTTTCTCGATGCGAATTCGAATTTAATCAGACTCTGAGTATAGTGGGAAACCAAAAAAAGAAGAAGAAATGAAAATAGGAAAAAGAAAAAGTGAATTACATTTGTACACGTTTGATCATGTTTCATTGTAAAAAAAAAAAAAATCAAACGGAAAAGGAATGTCCATCTTTAATAGGAAACTTCCATCTCTCGAAGTTAACTTTTTGATGCAAATTCAAATTAATCAAATCTCAAAACTGATACTAGACACAAAATACTCAATAGGATATCAATAAAAGACCACAAAATCAAGTAAAATCTATAAGGGGCCTACTTGAAGTACGTAGTGGAACATGATTGCCAAGTGGGTAAGGGGTAGCTCAATGTTCATGCTTGAAAATCATATTGTCATTTACTACTTCACATGGAGTAGGCCAGCTTTTATATTTTTAACTTCAAGGATAAAAACAGCCTTTTGAATCGTACAAAATGTCTATTTGAATTTCCTCTCTCGTCCGTCACTAACATTAAGTCTGGGTTCGAATTCCACAAGGTATGAAATTACCTTTGTTAGAAAGCATTTTATCTGATGTGAAATTTTTTGATGCGAATCTAAATTTAATCGGATTTTAATATAAATATCTAACACCCGATGAGAAATTAAAAAAAATTGTTTGGTCATACAAAACACACTCGGTATTCACACATTCTTATCCAATTTACCATCAATATCAATGTATTGTTCTAAAATATTCAAACAAACTATTACATCTTTAGAAACGCTTAGAATAATTTTTTGAAATTTGATGTCATAAGAAGCTGTAAATTTAGCTTTAGCTGTTCTAGTTTGTCCGATATGATATGTATAATTTAGAAAAAAATGTTTTAAATTTTGTGTCCAAAACAAATTGTATCTAGTATGTGTAGTTTGGTAGAGGCTATCCTACCACATATATGGGGATTAAATAGTGGAGTTAGATAGAAATTGAATTGGATCATTGAATAATGAGTAAATGAGCTGTGAAAGTGTAGAAAAACAAATGGGCCGTTAAAAGGATTCTGCTGGTGTTCTGTCCAACCCAAGAGAGCATTTCTTCAATTGTTTAGTTATGGAATTTTTTCATAAATAGCTACAGTTTGGACCACGATTATGAATATTACTTATAGTTTGCCTGATTACAATTTTCGAGTGGAGAGAAGCAAGCGAAATTGAGAAAGGAGCGAGACAAGTGAGAGTTTAGAAAGAGAGAGGACAAATTGTAGATGTATGTTGTATCTCAACCTGATACAATCTGTATATTGATATAACATGTATTCGTGCATTAGCTTATTGAAAATATTAATTGACCCCCTCATATATTTTGTTTTTATCATAACGCTATATTTTGGAAAATATCCAGTTCTACTACGATTGAAAAAAATATATGGGATGATTCAGCCGCTATTCGATTAAATGAATGTGTCGATGCAATAAGCGAGCCATCTTTCTAGGTTTTTTGGGTTGAACTCCAAAGTAATGTTGAGATGGACTTCAACCTACTTCTGATTTTGATGGCCTATTGACGAAAATTTTACCTGAAGTAATTACTAATCGAATAAATTACCTTCTAAAAATATAATTTATTTATTTTTCTAATATGCTTCTATTAAATTGTTAATAACCAGTGGATTATTAAAGAACTAGGTTAAACACGAAAACGAATAAAGTGAAAATTAAAAATAAGATAAAATTACGTTTGCTACTTTCATTTATTAACAAGTCCACCCCAATACAATAATTTATTAAAAAACATGTCATCCATTATATCTTATTAGAGTATAATAATAGTATATAACAATTAACAAGGCTGCATCAGCATGCAACCAGCTTTGAGTTTATAAATTAGTTTTGTGAAATTATGTAGTTAAATATTATACTTTTATTTATTTATGTCCTTTCTCTCATAAGACACGGCAAATAGACTTTATTTTCATAGTCATTGGTGCCTAATTTGCACAGAAGACTAGTCTATATAACCAGCGCAAGATGCTCCTTTGATTGAGTTTTGATTATATCCATATGTTGGGTACTTATGTAAGCATTTTAATATTATATATTGATATTATGAAATATTAAAGTGCATAGTGTTGCAATATATATATAGAGAGTTGTGCTCATTTTCCATTTCATACGTTAGAGCCTTTGGAGTACAAGTTGACATTTTGATTTTTGACAATTATTTCTTTTATATAACTCTTGTAATCTCTAACTTATTATACTATATATCTTTATGCCTTGTTATTCATGTAATATTTAGGTTATTCATTTACCTACTTTATTATCTCATATAATTTAAAGTTATTCATGTTTACTCCAAATTAATAAAGGTATGATGTAATTTTTTATATACACATTTATCTTCAGTGGTCGGAAGTGGATTTTGAAGGTTATCATAATTCATACATACATATAAGTTTCTCAATAAATAATAAATACAAAGTTTGAAGCAAATTAAAGACAGTGAATTTTGCCAAACTTGGACTTTCTCATTCTAATTCCGCCCTATCAATGTTTTGCACTCTCACTCTAAATTTTAGTATCTAGTAAAGTCACATTGCTTGATTTTGTGTGAAGACTGAGTGCCAACGGAATTCCTGATAATTCAAACTTAATCAATCATATGTACTAAGCAATATATTCAAACTTAATTCTGATTTATTGTCAAAAAATGCGAAGAAATAAGTATTACGAATAAAGGAAAGAAGTTTCCAATGAGTATCTGTGAACTTCCTTATTATATCGACTAGGAAAGCTTCAACACCCTGTACGTGTTCAACTTTCAAAATGTGTAGTTGAATTGTTAAAAGACTCAACAATTATATATGTATCTCATAATAAGAAGATATCGATCGAGCGTAATACCTTAAAACTTTTCCAATTGCCAATTTTGTGTGATCAGCCATATATATGGAATTCCCCTCAAATATATTTATCATGGTCTCATACTATATCACCCCATCTGTATTGTAGTTGGATTTGATCGGTTAATCTCATCGAACTCAAATTCAGATCATCCGTTACCGGCTGAGGTCATATTTGTACTCCTATATGGGATGTGTCTGGTTTTTTTGATTTCATACGCATATGCTATAATTATCCGTCCATCGTTAGATAACGGACTGCGTTATATGCCAACCATTCCACCGGATGTTATGACACATATGCCGTGGTGGGAACAAGTTTCTCGTCGGATAGCGTATGTCATAGTTGGACCGCCTCCCGATAGAATAGCAGGGTTTATTACTCTGTTTGTAGTGACTTTAAATAATATTCGAATGACTTTCTTGCTTTATTATGTAGTGGCATTGGTCTAGACCCAGTGATTACTTATTTATTGGTCAAGGAACGATTTAGCAGATGGGGTACATGTCCTCCTTTTATTAGGAAAATTATGAAATTTGCACTGGGACTGGTGGGGATTATACTTTTTCAGTACTTTTTTAGATCTCCTTCTACTCATCAATTAGTAGGGTTCTTGTTCGTCACGATGGCTTGGCTTGGGAATCTGGCAATGGTTCAACCTTCGACTGATCTTGGAATTTTCAATTTCTTACTCGTCAATGCTTGCTTAAGCTGTGCAGTGGATCATTTCAATCTCGGCATACGTACTTGGCTCGTATTTGCTGCTTGCATTTTGTTATACTTCTTGCGTGAAAAGTTGGATTCAGTGACCTTGAGTTATGACCGAAGGTATAGACCTGAGCAAGATCAAGTACTTTCACAGATACCACCTTCATTGCCGTCTTCCATAGATGATGTTGATGTTGTCCCCAATTCATCATCTGCAACCCTTACTCACCAACCAACTCTTGAGGGAACCTCCACCAATTCACCCTCTGGTACCCTTACTCGCCAAACAACTCTTGAGCAGTCCTCCACCAATTCACCCTATACCACCCTTATTCACCAACCAACTCTTGAGGGAACCTCCACCAATTCACCCTCTGGCACCCTTACTCGCCAAACAACTCTTGAGCAGTCCTCCACCAATTCACCCTATACCACACTTACTCGCCAACCAACTCTTGAGCAGTCCTCCACCAATTCACCCTATACCACCCCTACTCGCCAACCAACTCTTGAGCGGTCCTCCACCAATTCACCCGCTACCACCCTTACTCGCCAACCAACTCTTGTGCGGTCCTCTACAAATTCACCCTCTGGCACCCTTACTCGCCAAATAACTCTTAAGCGGCCTCCATCAATTCACCCTCTACCACCCTTACTCACCAACCAACTCTTGAGCAGTCCTCCACCAATTCACCCGCTACCACCCTTACTCGTCAACCAACTCTTGTACAGTCCTCCACCAATTCACCCTCTGGCATCCTTACTTGCCAACCAACTCTCGAGCGGTCCTCCACAATTTGACTGAATGCCTGATCCGTCGTTGCACTCCATCTCTGACTCCTCAAGTCAGCTCAACAACGTTAAAAGTTGTGTACATATCACCTTTACTGATCTATGAGTTTAACTACACATGTATATTAGCATTGAGTTTTTTGTTGTTGTTATTTGGTATGTAAATTTGATGTTAGTTGAATTTTGATTTTGTTAATATTTGTCACACTAGCTATCTTTCAAGTTTTCACAGATTGAAATTTTTATATCTTCAAGTCAATTAATATATCCGAGTAGAAAATCACAAGAATTTTAGTTTCCAAAATTAGAGCAAAAGTTTACAAAAAAAATTAGTTTGAAAAAATTTGTTACGTAGATTACAAAAATTAAAATTTATGATTTAAAAAAAAGTAAAAGTAGAAAACAAAGGTTGATGATATACAGGGTGAAATAAGCATTTAAAAAAGTCAATTACGAAAAAAGGGGAAAATGTTTATTGTTCATAATTGAGTGAGGAGTTCAATCTCTAAAGCAAAGTTGGGCTGTCTGAACGATTTTCATGACTCATTTATAATCCACACAAGTTATATTTTATAACATATAACTTAGTGCCTATAGAGCTTATGCTTATTTGAGCCAGTTCAATTTCAAAATCCATAAAGTTATGCCTTAAGAGGTGTAACTTATTCCTACAGAAATTCTTCCGGATAAAGCAGAAGTTCTTTTAAACTTGTGTCGGACAACCTCGCGAATTAGTACTACAAAATTTATGTTGAACAAGATAAAAATTCTCTAAATATTTGTGAAATTAAGTCATAGTTAGAAATATTTTAATTTGCCCCATAATTTTTTATTAAATGAATAGCAAAACAAAAATTAAAAACCATTCCAAAATAGAGACAATCATGCAAAAAAAAAAAAAACATGATAAGGGAACGATCTTTCCATCTTTATGGGTCGCACGTTCAAAGTAATCAAGCAAATACCTTTTAACTTCTTTTATATATATATATATATATATATAAAATTTGATTTTATTAAATTGTTAATTACCTACGTAACCAGTTGAATATTAATTAACTAGGTTTAACGCCACAATGGCATGATGCAAAATTAAAATGAGATCAAATTAGGGTTGCTACTTTCCTTTTTTGTTTTAAATAAGTCGAATTCTAAAATGATTTATTTATAAAAACGTCACTGTTGCAGCCTTGATTATCATAAATAACAAGGCTCCAATATGCAACAAACTCTGCAAAAATGTCTATGTGAATTTAGTTTTGTGAAATTATGTAGTTATACATTTATTTATTTATGTCATTTCCTCCATAGGACACGGCAAAGAGATTTTATTTTCCTGGCCATTAATTGGTGATCTAATTTGCCCAGAAGATTAGTCTATATGACCAGCGCAAGAGTTATTCATGTTTTGCATTCTCACTCTAAATTTTAGTATCTAGTAAAGTCACATTGTTGATCAAATCATATGTACTAAATAATATATTTACCCATTTTCCGTGAAAATTCTGATTTATTGTCAAAAAGGCGAATACATAAGTAGTATTACAAATAAATTACCCAAATGACAAAAAGTTTCCCATGAGTATCTTAGAACTTTCAAGAGAACAAAATACTAATTGGTTTACTAAAACTCATTTATCAAGAGAACAAGGAATGAACGTAGACCTTAATAAAATTATTATCTTTTTAAGATATCACAATTATTTTTTCAACAATATATAATCCACAAGTTATATCTTATCAGATGTAACTTAATTCGAACCGAAGTACTTAGGCTTATAGAAGCACAAGTTTAGTTTCAGAATCCACAAAGTTATGCTTAAGAGTTGTGCCTTATTTTTACAACTTTTTCACAAAGAAAATTCGCTCTTATTTGTCTCCCTGTATTTTCTCCTTTCTTATTTCTCAAACAAAGTACTTCATAATTTGATGTTAGTCTAATTAAGTTTGATTATGTAAATATTTATGACACTTTAAATACGTAATGTGCTTTATTTCTGTTTTCCTCAAGATGTGTTAAAAGAAGGGGAAACTACGCATTGTTTATATCTAAATAGCTACACTACTATATAATCAGGCGTTTGTTTAGAGTTTGCGAAAATAAGTTTACAAATTAATTTATAAATTTTTTTAAAACAATAGAGTAGTATTTACCCTTTGGACGTCAACTACTTTTACGTGTGACGTGGGCCTATTTAAAGGGGGAAATTTAATGTCTTTCATAAAAGAGTTTAAGTAGGTATTTAGCCATAAATGTCGAATGTTTTTTTTCTTTTAATTGAAATTTATGAATTAAAAGAAGTTCCCCATGAGTTTCTCAGAACTTTCTTCACATAAATGCCCTTACCTACTTGAAAAGTTTCAAGCAACCAGTTCAACTATGACAAGGTGTTAAATACCCCAGCAGTAGTGTGTCTGGGATCGATGCAAAAGAGTAGTACTACTAATTAACAAAGTCCAACTCCCAATAAAGTTTTTTTATTCAGCCACATGGAATTCCCCTCATTTTTGTTTTTGTCAGTCTCTTACAGTTTCAGCCTCCTCTGTTGTTCAGTAGGATCTGGTATTTTATTCGCATCGAACTCAAAATCAGATCATCCGTTACCATATGTAGTCATATATATGTGCAGTCGCATATTCGGTTACTCTCATTTCATCCGCATATGCTTTTCTTATCAGATCATCGTTAGAAAACGGATCACCTGATCATCATATGTTAGGTGATCTTGCTTCACAAATTTTGATGGATGTTTTCATGTATTTGCTATGCCTGTTTTCTGTGAGTTTGGAACTACTCAGTCCTCGGAGAATATATCTCTTCTTTTCGAGATTAATAGCTTCTCTATTCAACCACATCTTTCGTAGAATTATTAATAATGAACGCTCAATGTCATATACACCTTTGATTCTAGAATATCACCTTCATACCGGTCATTGGGTTCTCCAAAGTTTATTTTTTGTTTATGTAGTATTTATATCATCAGGTCTTTATCTGGCGAGTTTCTTGTGTTTGGTGATATGTTTACTGTTTTCAGTCATGCATCTAGGGCCAGTGTCTGCTTATTTATGGTTTAAGGAACGATGGCCTCCTTTCATGTGGATTTATGGGATTCGGAAAATTTTGAAATTTGCACTAGGAATGGTGGGAAGTATGCTTTTTCAGTACTTTTTTAGATTTGCTTCTCCTCAGCTATTAGCAGTGTTCTTGTGCTTTGCAGTGGCTTGGCTTGGGAATGTAGCGATGATTCAACCTTTGTCTGATTTTGGAATCTTCAATTTCTTACTTGTTAATGCTTGCCTGGGCTCTTCAGTCAATCTCTTCAATCTCGGTATAAAAGCTTTGGCTGGTATATGCTGCTTGCCTTTTGTTATACTTTTTCCGGTGGAAATTAGGTTCAGTGACCTTGAGATATGACCAAATTTTAAAATGCATTATACATGATGATCAGCAAAATTCAGTACTACCGTCAGACATTGTTGTTGGTTTTGTCGATGCTCCGCTGCTTCCACAGATTTACCGCCAATTTTACCGTCCTTACCTACGCCCCATATTTTGTAGAAGAAGCAGTGGCATCAAAACTTGCAACAAGAGATGAAGGCTCTTTGTATTTTTTTTTATAAGAAGAAGTAGTAGCATTTCAAACTTGTAACAAGAGATGAAGGTCAAGTCAGGTGAGGGTAATTTGGTCTTTTCCAGATTCTACTATATATAATCATGATATAGTTTGTTAACTAATTAATGTCCTAAAAGTAGCTAGTTAGTCCTTAGTGAAATGCAAATCCCTATGCATGTAGAAGGGATTCGTGTTGTATAGCTAAGGCTTCGAGATCATTAATGGAAATGAACTCTTATTTCTCTCTCTACAATCTGCATTTTCTTCTTCCTTACTTATTTCTTGAACAAATTACTTCTTAAGTTGATGTTAGTCTAATTAATTTTGATTTTGTTAATATTTGTGACACTTTTAATACAGAATGTGCGTGCTTTATTTCCATTTTTCCTCACGGTCAGTGTTAAAAGAAGGAGAAGCTACAAAATGCATTGTTTGTATCTAAATAGCTACACAACTATATGTATATATATAATATGGAAAAGAGTCAAAATTACTTCTAAACTATGTGAAATAGACCACTTATACCCTCAATTACATTTTGGGATAAAAAATACCCTCGCGGTTATCCCAGGAGACCACAAATACCCTCAAGAGTTAACACCCCAAATTTTTAGTGACGTGGCAAGCCACATGGGACTAATCCCTCCACCTAAGCGTTGCCAACTAAGATTCACTACAAAAGAACTTGACCTTTAGTGGCGACTTTACAAAATCCCAAAATATTGCCACTAATGGTTATGAGTGATTTTTAGTGGCGACTAAGGCTCCAACAACCATTCGCTAGTAAAACCTATTTTTTCAACAAAAATATGATAATTAATTTTCGATTGCAACCTAATTTTCTAAAATAAATATCTTGCAATATCAATATTAAAAACATCCAATATTATTACGAAAAATCATCAAAATTACTTCTCGATTCAAATCTCTTACTATATAATGCATCATTGTACATTTTATACATTTACATATGACATAAAAATAAAACATACAGTGTCTTCAAACTCCTACTTAAGTGATATCATTTTGGTTTTTTTAGAAACAATGAAGAAAAAAACACAAAATTAGAATTTAATGTTAAAAACTTTTAGTGACGGTTTTCTGGGCTTTTGTGGCGACTGTTGTCACCGCTAAATGTCTAGTTCTTTTGTAGTGAATCCTAGTTGGTAACGCTTAGGTGGAAGGATTAATCCCACGTGGCTTGCCACGCCAATAAAATTTTTGGGTGTTAACTCTTGTGGGTATTTGTGGTCTATTAGGATAACAACAGAGGCATTTTTTATCCCAAAATGTAACGAATGGTATAAGTGGTCTATTTCACATAGTTCAGGGGCAATTTTGACCCTTTTCCTTATATAATATAATGTGATAACAATGGCGTTTTGATTTTTGTTTAGAGTTTGCGAAAAATAAGCTTACAAATAAATGTATTTCTTTTTTCTTCCAAATCGCAATCCATCGAGAAAAAATATCTCTTTTTACGCGTGGGTCTCTATTTATAGGTGGAAATTTAGTGTCTTTCATAAACGAGTTTGAAGTAGGTATTAATTGGAGTATTTCACTTTCAATCCACGATAAAAAATAATATCATAGTCTCCAGATGATTAATTTTGAAATAAATTATTTATTTCGCGATTTTATTTCAATCAAACATGAGATAAATTTATGAAAATTATTTTCGAGATTAGTTATCTCTTATCCCTCGTACCAAACATGTTCTTAGATTTGAAAATAGAGTTATGTTTGATTATATATATAATTTTGCAAATGAAAGCACTTTAATTGGAATACATTTTCAAATTTTGAATTCAACTTGAACTTGAATTTTAATTTAATTTTTTTATAACTAAATAGTGATTTTGAAATAGAGTAAATATTGTGGGGGAAAATCAATCTTGTCCAAGTAGACTAGTGATATGAAGACATGTGACATAAGCGTCCGGTTGCAAAAGGCCGATCACAGAATGACAAATAAATACTTCTGAGTCTCATCAACATAGTCCATCTAGCTTCAGGATAAAAGCTTTAATTAATTAAATTAATATATCAAGCATAAGAAATTTTTAAAATAAAAATAACACGACTCGACTGAATTGATGTACAAGTCGAGATCGGACTCTTTCTGAAACTGGCAAGCTCAACTCTTTGTCAATATCAATTTACGACTAAATCATATTTCAGTAATGTTAAGAGCAATTTGCTCTAAAGAAAACCCTTATATCTTAAAGGGCAAAAATAAAAACAATAGAAGGTGTTTCATATAAATAGATTATTTCGAATGAGAACCTAAGGAATGTTATTTTCTAAAACTGTTTTCTACTATGTAAAATACTATTTCATTTGTTTTATATTAGTTGTCTACATTCTAACATTACTAAAAATAGTTATTTTAAACTACTTGTCAATTTACAAAATCGAGAGAGAATGAATTAATTTTTTTTTATCATTTTACCTTACAATTAGTTTTTTTAAAGTGTACGATAAAATTTGTGAAGTTTCAACAAAAATTCTCAAGGAGCAAATTAGTAAAACTATTTTCTAAAAAAATTATAATTTCTTAAAAGAGATGCAAAGGAAAAAGTAAACAAAGACGGAGAAAGTAGAATTTGTTGTAAAACAATTTTGGATGCCACGTGGGCCCCAACTATTAGAAGTCTTACATCACTTGTAATGGTGTGCAGAACTATTGTGTATGCCATGTGGAACTTTTTCATTAGGAGAATATCATCACTTGACCTATTAGATGACCAAGTTATATATTTTGTACATTAAGCTAATGGCTATAAATAGCCACTACACGAAATGAAAATATATATGGAATACATTACTTTCTATCTTTTTACTTGTTTTCCTTTTTAAGTTTATTAATCTTAATTTGCTTAGCAGTTATTTTATAATACGTTATCAGCACGAGTCTCTGCCAGTTCAAGTAAAGACTTTAAAAGCCTCGAAGGTATAAATTTTTCTTTCTTAAATAATGTCAAATATTTCTAAACTTGAATTTCTTGCTTTAGACATATCGGGAAAAGGCTATCTATCATGGGTACTTGATGCAGAAATTCATCTTGATGCGATGGGTCTGGCAGACACCATCCAAGAAAAAAATCAAGCATCGAATCAAAACCGTGCCAAGACAATGATATTTCTCCGTCATCACCTTGATGAGGGTTTAAAAATGGAATATCTCACTATTAAAGATCCTCTGATGTTGTGGACTAATTTAAAAGATAGATATGACCACCTGAAGTTGGTCGTCCTTCCACAGGCACGTTATGACTGGATCCATTTGAGACTTCAAGATTTTAAATCTATCAGTGAGTATAACTCTTCCATGTTTAAAATCATCTCACAATTAAAATTATGCGGAGAAAATATCACTGACCATGATATGCTGGAGAAAACATTTTCCACTTTCCCTGCCTCGAGTATGCTCCTGCAGCAGCAATACCGAGAAATGGGATTTAGAAAATATTTAGAATTAATTTCACATCTCCTTGTTGCTGAACAACATAATGACTTACTGATGAAAAACCATGAAAGTCGACCTATTGGTTCTATGCCATTTCCTGAAGTAAATATGGCAATTTTTCACCAATCTAAGCGTGGAAAAGGTCATGGCCCCAGTCGTGGTCGTGGCCGTGGTCGAGGAAGAAATTTCAATCATGGTGATCGTCTTGCACTAAATAATAACCTTCATTACCAGCAATGTAAAAAGAAGGATGAAAAGCATGAAGTGGTGCAGAAAAAAAATCCAGACAACAAATGTTATCGTTGTGGTGGAAAAGGGCATTGGTCACGTACCTATCGTACGCCAAGGCACCTAGTTGAGCTGTATCAAGCTTTCCTGAAGGAAGTGAAAAATAACGCAAAAGCCAACTTTATCTCTGAAGATAATGTTGAACCCATGCATCTAGATATAGCAGATTTCTTTGAGAATTCCGAAGGAAAAATAGATCACCTGATAGGTGATGAGTCTGTAATAATGTAAATATATTTTACTTCTGTCGTTTGTATGAACTAGTATGAATATGTTTTCCTAGTCTTGTAAATAAATAAAAGGTTGTGTAATGTTTTCTTTTAGTAATAATATTATAATGTTTACTTCGTTTATATCTTTTATCTTGAAGAGTATATGGATACCTCTCAAATTTTGTTTGGATCAATGATCAATCATGAAGATATTTGTGTAATTGATAGTGGAACAACGCACGCCATATTCAAAGATGAGAAATACTTCTCTTACTTGCTTA